>CAUYON010028221.1:0-26677 GCA_963573935.1 Arctocebus calabarensis
CGAGTCTCTTGCCTCTGCCTCCCAAGTAGCTGGGACTACAGGTGCCCACCACAACGCCCGGACATTTTTTGGTTGCAGCCGTCATTGTTGTTTGGCGGGTCCTGGGGCTGGATTCGAACCTGCCAGCTCAGGTGTACGTGGCTGGCGCCTTAGCCCATTGAGCCACAAGCGCCAAGCCACAGAATTTTTTTTTTTTATTTTTTGACACAGAATTTTGCTCTGTTGTCTCAGCTAGAGCACAGTGGTGTCATCATAGTTCACAACCTTAAACTTCTGGACTCAAGCAATCTTCCTGCCTCAGTCTCCTGAGTAGCTGAGACTAAAGGAGCCCGCCACAATGCCCAGCTATTTTTTTAAACAATGATTATCAAGCTGTCACCCTGGGTAGAGTGCTGTGGCGTCATAGCTCACAGCAACCTCAAACTCTTGGGCTTAAGCGGTTCTCTTGCCTCAGCCTCCCAAGTAGCTGGGACTACAGGTGCCCGCTACAACGCTCAGCTATTTTTTAGTTGTAGCTGTCATTGTTGTTTGGCAGGCCCGGGCTGGATTCAAACCCGCCAGTTCCACTGTATATATCTGGCACCCTAGGTACTGTGCTACAGGCTCCAAGCCTCACAAGACTTTTTAAAAAATATTTTTTATCTTAAATAATTACATACTTATGGAAAAGTTGCAAAAATAGTTCAGATAAGGCCCATCTACCCTTTGTGGAAATTCCCCAATGTTAACATTTTATCACACTTGCTCTATCTACATATCTATTTATTTAGCTATAATTATTTTATTTATTCATCTCATTTTTTTTGCTGTTCAGGTTCATCTAGGCTACAAAGAATTAGAGAATTAGGTTACACTGATTGCATTTGTTAGGCAAAGTCCCTGTTATACTTGTGTCCTGCCCCCAAAAGGAGTGCCATACACTGTGACCCCCATCTCTCCTCCTCCCCTCTCTACTCCCTCATTCCCCTACCTTCCACCCTGTATTAGCTAATCTATTGCCTTCATATTTGAACTGAGTACATTGGATTCTTGCTTCTCTGTTCTTGTGATACTTTACTAAGAAGAATGTGTTTTAGCTCCACCCAGGTAAATACAAAAGATGTAAAGTCTCTATCTTTTTTTAATGGCTGAATAGTATTCCATGGTATACGTATACCACAGCTTGTTAATCCATTTCTGGGTTGGTGGGCTTTTCGGTTGTTTCCACATTTTGGCAATTGTAAATTGAACTGCAATAAATAGTCTAGTGCAAATGTCCTTATGTTAAAATGATTTTTTTTGTTGTTCTGCATAGATGCCTAGTAATGGGATTGCAGGATCAAATGGGAAGTCCAATTTGAGTTCTTTGAGAAGTCTCCGTACTTCCTTCCATATTTACCTAATTTTTATAGACAGAGTCTCACTTTGTTCCCCACGCATAGCCACTATAGCCTCCATCTCCGATATTCAAGTGATTCCCCTGCCTCAGCCTCCTTAAAGCTACAGGTGTCCACCAAATATCTATTACTTTAAAATGCTTAAGAGTGAATTGCAGGCATGGTCTGTATTTCCTAAAAGTAAGTATACTGCCTTACATGAACACAACACAGTGATTAAAAGCAGCAAATTAACCTGGCTACAAACAATTAATCTACTTATCATTTTAAACTTTTGCCAATTCTCCTCCAGTATCCTTTAAGGCAAAAGAAACACAGCTTTTCTTCCAGGATGTATCTCAGAATCACATGATGCATTAGTTTTGTAATGTCTCTTTATTGGACTTTAATTGACAACAGTTCTTCAGTCGTAATTTGGCTTTCATTATATTGGTATTTTTGAAGGGTACAAGCCAGTTATTTTGTAGAATGTGCCTCACTTGGGGGTTGTGTGATATTTCTTCATGACCTACATTGCTTAGGTTATGTGGTTTGAGTGGAAACTTCACAGAAGTTGTGTTTTTGCCTGTGCATCACATCGGCAAGCACAATATGTTGGTTTATTCCTTTATTGCTGATGTTTCATTTCTTGGTGAAGGTGGTATTTGACACGCTTCTTCATTCTAAAGTTACTGTTTTCCCTTTTGTAACTAGTAAGAATCTTATGGGGAGTCTTAGAGACTATGCAAACTTCCGCCCACTAGTTGCCTTCTTTCTTCTTCCTCTTCTCCTTTTTCTACTTCTTAGGCAGTGTCTTGTTCTGTTACCCAGGCTGGAGTGCAGTGGCATGATCACAACTCACTGCAGCCTCAAACTCCTGGGCTCAAGAGATCCTCCTGCCTTAGCCTCCTGATTAGCTAGAACAGTGTTTTTCAGTCTTTTTTATGTCACAGCACTTGAACCTATTGTTAAACTTCATAACACACTAAAATTAAGTTGATCAAAAAAGGAATAAAAAGAATAATAATATACATACTGTGCTTGGACCTTTTCTCAAAAATAATTGAATGATCTTTAAAAAATTTTTGCAACACATCACTGTGCCATAGCACATAAGTGGAAAATCACTCAGCTAGAACCACAGACATGCACCACCACGAATTTTTAAAATTTTTTGTACAGAAGGGGTTTTGCTATATTCAGGCTGCTCTTGAATTCCTGGGCTAAGTGAGTCTCCTACCTCATCCTCCCATGGTGCTAGTATTGTAGGCACGAGCGACCACACTGGGCCCCACCCACTAGCTTTAACAGCCCACTGATGATTTTTGCCTCACACAGTTATTACTCTGGTGATTGCCAAATGATCATGTTGTAATTTCATCATTTCTTCTGCCTTTATTAGCAGGAATTCTAGTGCAAGAAAAAGTTTGCCTTCTCTCTCATTATTTATTCATTTCAGTATGGTCTCACAGATTCATACTCCATTCAGTGGGTTATAATCTATCAATGCTTGCATTTTCCTGGGGACAGCCCCCTCCAACAGGTTCCTTTTGACAGTCTCTCATTTTTTGGTGCTGTTTCTTACCTTTTTGCATGGTCAGATATTCTGGGCTCTGCCATTTTGTGGTAATATCTTTAAATGAAATGAGAACTTTTTTTAAGGTTATAAAATAAGTATTTATTTAAATCTGATATTGGAGATTTCATTGTGATTTAAACATTTAAAAAATAGTAAAGTATCACAAGAATGGAAAACAAGTACCCAATGTACTCAATGCTAACATGAAGCCAGTAGATGAACAGGTACTTGCCCTCACGAGAGAAAAATTCAATTAAATTCAAGATGGGGAAAGAAGAGAAGAGGAGGAGGGGAAAGTGACTGGTGTCCTCTCACCTAATAGGCACAATGTAGCGGTGCATGCATACCTCCTGGGTGAGGGGCATCACTGAAACAGGCACTTTACTTAACACAAACAGCATAACCTGATTGTTTGTACCCTCATATTAATATGAAATTAAAAAAAATAAACATCAAAAAGAAGTGGCCATACCTTGGAGGGGTAGACCCTCCCCGAGCCATTCTCTGTGTAGTGAGTACACCTGGAAGCACAGATGGGGCTCAGTTCTTTAGGTTCCTTTTCATTTGAAGGTGTAGGCACTTGGGTATTTGCCTCTGTGGTCTTGCTCTGATACTGTGAGTTCAAAGGACCTGGATGCTCCTGCTCTGCCTTTATTTAGTCAGGATAATGTAGTTTAAGTTGGAATTTGACTTACTTGTATCTGCAAAATTGAGTGACTGCAGTCTTTGTGCTGACACTGATTGAGGAGCTCATAAGTCATTTTGTGTCATCTTTGAAAATACAATACACGGGAGATGTGAATGAAGTGGTATCAAGTGCAGTGGGACCTCAAGTGCACATGCAAAGAATCTGAAGGAAAACAAAAATAAAAAAGCAGAAATACCTACAAACTGTCCCCTTTGAATGAAAACTCCTAGGATGGTTGAAGTATTACCTTAATATTTATAGGCTAATGGAAATGGACTATATAACTGAAATGCAATTGTCAGCCTTACTCTATAGCATTGATGCTGAGAACCTAAGCCTGGTTCCAGAGCCTGCACTCAGGACCATATTGCCACACAGTTCAGTTCTGGTAGGCTCCTCTGGGCTCAGGAGGAAGACGTCATGCATTCTTAGGTCTGCAGAGAAGGTGTCAATATTGCATAAGTGATACCCCTCTGTGAATATCTTGAGGATCCCAGCTTGCTTTGCTTGGAGCATATGACATTTTCCCCTTTAACTGCCAGTGTTCATTTTTTGCTTCTAAGTCCCTGTCCGTGCTGAGCACTTCTCTCCGAGTGTTTTTCTTCTCTGTGCTTTGGCCAGCATGGGAGAATCACCCAGAGGAGCTTGTTAAAATTGAGATTCCAGCCCCCTACCCCCAGGATTTTGAATGAATATGTCTATGACATGCCTGAAGTATTTTTATTATTTATTTATTTAGAGACAGCATCTCACTCTGTTGCCCGAGGCTAGAGTGTTGTGGCGTAAGCCTAGCTCACAGCAACATCAAACTCCGGGGTTCAAGAGATCCTCCTACCTCAGCCTTTCAAGCAGCTGGGACAACAGGTGCCTGCCACAACACCTGGCTGATTTTTCTGTTTTTAGTAGAGAGGGGGTCTCTCTCACCTCAGCTTCCCAGAGTAAATTTATATTATTAAAAAAAATCACCCCACATGATTCTGAGGTTCTAAATATAAGGAATGCTGCCTGGATGATGAGACACATAGGTACCATCTCAGGGTCACAGGGGAGGGTAAGAATTTGGGGTTTGTGTGGTTTGGGGGTCAGAGTAGGCATATGTACCATTCTGTCTGCTTCTACACATTGATGTGGTTACTGCCAATTGTTACAAATTAACCATTGGTGCCATTTATTTTTGTTCATTAACAGTATGTCAGGACAATTTATTAAGTATTAATTTGTATTTTGCTAAAGTGTCTTTCTTTTTCCCATTCCAATTAGGTAGCCAGACCCTTTGTGATCCTTGGCCTTAGGGCATTTAAAGGCCTGCCATAGAAGCTACTCACCATTTCTGATGAAAGCCTAAACTCACTGAAAAGAGCTGCGACATGTCTTTCAAGAGGGTGAGGCAAGAGAGGACTATGTGGTGGCAGTGAGGGAGCAGGGGTGGAGAGAGGACATTCCGAAGTATGGAGAAGTCATAGGGATGTGGCCCTGCTACCTGGCAGGAATGGCTTCATGAGTCCCTCAGCAAAGTGGGAGCCCATCTCTGCAATGAAGCTTTGGCCCTACCTGTATCCACACATGGCATGGAAATGCACCTTCACATGACAATGCAGATTTGCACAGACAGAGTCTCTGTCTAAAGGTTAGAGACTCTTCACCATTTGCCAGGCACTGTATCAGGGGCTGGAGATACATAAGTGAATAAAACAATGACCCTGCCTTTGTGAACTTTACATCCTAGTGTCAGATTGTACTGTGGCCCTAGGGAGTGCCAGGGAGCCTTAAACAAGATGGGATTAAATTTTCTGACAGCTTGGGAAGATGGGGTTTTAAATTAGCTGAAGAAAATATAGAAAAGCTCCCTTTCCTGTATGTTTGAATTTGGGCTAGCAAATTCTTTCCTGCTACCATTGTAAGGGTTGCTTCCCCCACCCCCTCATGGTTATGTGTGCCATAGATATTTTATGTCCTTCAATACTCTTAAGAATGGTGTTGAGTCATTTTCCTCATAAAGTATCCACATACTAACCTGTCCACCTAAGTATGTATCAGAGGAAGTATGCAAATTTGCCCAACTTGAATTATATTCTTAAACAGTTTAATTTTGTAGGACTCTAGAGAGTCCTATTCCTCTTCCAAGCATTATATCCTAAAGTTTTCCTTCAAATTCTTTGGCCTTCTCTTTTGATAGCTCTCTCTTCCTGAGTGAAGGCAATCATTCTCATGGTTTAAATATTATCTACATGCAAACAAGAACAATTGCATGAGTCCCAATTGGTGTGTCCAACAGTGCATACGTAATTCACACTTCTTGACAAATCTGCTCTTCCTCCGACAGCCCCCATTACAGTCTTTGGCCCCTGCATTTATCCAAGCACCTAAGTCATTTTGACTCCTCCCTTTTCTTTATGTACCACATATTATGAGTTATTACCTTAAAATTTTATCTGACCCTTAATCTCCATTTCCATTACCAGAATCTTGCCTCAAATTCCTACCTATCTTTTGCTCAAACTATTGCTAAATTCTTTAGCAATAGTTTGAGCAAAACTGCCCTCCCCATCTCTAATCTCTATTCTCAAAATTAGTGTCGCCAAATCTTTTAATATGAAAATTTGGCCATATAATTTTTCACATTAGGAAGCTTCTATCGTTTAATATTGCTTAAACTACTGTAGGATTCCAATTCCCTTGTCATGGCATACAAGACTCTTCATAATCTAGCCAACACTCCAGTTCATCCACGCAATATTCTCTTCACCATATGCCTTTCATCTGACCAGGCTGGAAGTCACAGTCCCCTGTAAATCAGGCTAGTTTATGTCTCCTGGGTTGCTCATGTTATTCTTGCTCCTGCAGTGACATTCATCTGTCTACTTAAAGACAATCTACTCACGTGAACACTCACCACAAAGACTACCTCCTTTTTAAAAACTTACCTACCATCCTTTCACTTCCAGCACTGACAAATTCTTCTTCAAAATATCTCTCATTTCTCATAGTCTTACAACTGCAGTCCCCAACCCTGGCCCCAGACCAATACCAGTCTGTGGCCTGTTAGGATTCGGGTGACACCCAGGAAGTGAATGGTGGGCAGGGGAGCCAGGGAAGTTTCATGGGTATTTACAGCCACTCTTCATCACTTGCATCACTGCATGAGCTCTGCCTCCTGTCAGAGAAGCAGATTCAGTTCTTATAGGGGCACAAACCTACTGTGAACTGTGCATGGGAAGGCTCTAGGTTGCATGCTCCTTATGAGAATCTAATGGCTAGTGGAGATGTAATGCAGTTGAATCATCCTGAAACAGTTCCTCCCAACTATCCTCCCCCCCCCAATCTATGGAAAAATTGTCTTACATGAAATCAGGTCCTGGTGCCAAAAAGGTGGGAACCACTGCCCTACAGTATTTTGATTACACTCAATTTTACTTGTCTTCTCTTTACTAGATTGTAATACCGTGAGGCCATGGACTCTGTCTTACTGCTTTGAATCCCAAATGTGTAGCACTGTACTTGGTGTACAGTTAAGGTGATCATATGACTAGATTTGTGCCTGTTGACCTGTTTATAGTTATTAGCTGCACCCTCTTTCATTCTCAATAGTGTCTTGGTTTGGCAAATAAATTATTTATGGTCATCCTCTACAGTACATGCTTGGCAAATGTTTGAATGAATAAGCCTTAGTTTTACTTCATTAGCCCTGGCATCAGAGCACTTATTACTATACAACATGTACAGCAATTAAAGAAAAAAATAAAGACCAGGATGTGGTGGGTTACACCTGTAATCCCAGTACTTTGGGTGGCTGAGGCCAGAGGATCACTTTCAAGCCAAGTTCAAAACTGGCCTGGGCAACATAGTGAGATCTCATTTCTTAAAAAAAAAAAAAAAGCCAAGAGTCTCAGTTACTTAGAAGATGGAGTATCATTTGAACCCAGGAGATCCAGGATTCAGTGAGCTATGATGGCATCCCTACCCTCTAGCCTGGGCAACAGAGCAAGATCTCAACCCTTTAACAAGAAAAAAAAAAGTTGCTTTAGTTGCTTATGATGATAACTTTTTTCTTAGCTTCACTAGAACTAGCCAGCTCCCTTTTCTTCCTTTGCCAAGCGTGAGGAGTTGGTCTGGGGACGATGTTTCACTTTTTCCAGTTACAGTGTTTAACTAGACTAACAGCCCACGCCTTTGCTCGAGACGGCATTGACTTACATTAACATTTTTTCACGTTACTTTGTGCAACGCATCAATCGTCTTTCCGACTCTGAATGATTTCAGAGTTTGTCATAACTTGTCTCATTTTGCAATCATCTGGTAAAATTTCCTGATGCTAATCTTTCAAAAGCTAATAAAAACCAGATGGTCCCAAAGAGGAGGCTGAGATGCAATAACAAAAGTCAGAATTACCGCCTATCCCAAATCATTTCCCTATTAGGAACTCGCTTTTGTTTTGCCCGAAACAAAAATGGCCTCTCGTGGAGTCAATGCCCTTTACTTCGCGGACCAATCAGAATGTACAATTCAGGACACCGGGCTCTCACTTCCGCCTGGTCTTCTTGGGTGACTCTAACTTCTTTCTCGGAGTCGCGAGCACACGCTTCCGACTCGGAACTGCTTCCGCAGCCCGGGCGGCGAAGCCCGCTGGTGGTGGGCGGGATGAGCGCGGCACGGACGCTGCGGGTGCCGGGCCGCCACGGCTACGCCGTCGAGTTCTCTCCGTACCTCCCGGGCCGCCTGGCCTGCGCCGCCTCGCAGCACTACGGCATCGCGGGTGAGGCCGGGCGACGCCGCGCCGCGCTGCCGGGGCGGGGGCGGGGGCGGGGACCCGCCGAGCTCCAGCTTCTCGCGCTCGTGGGAAAGCACTTCCGAGAGGAGACGGTGCCTCGAGTCAACGCCAGGGGGAAGCAGAGGCACTGGCCGCCTGCGCCGTCCTTTGCCGAGCTTGGGGAGTTGTCCTGGAGATGCTGTCACAAGTTACAGCGTGGGAGTAGCTTGAGGAGTAGCCTAGGAGTCCTTGTCCTTGTTCCCGAGACCGCACGGTCTCCACTGTAGCCTGCCTCTGAGCCACCCGCAGGTACACGCCTCGGTGCGGATAACCGGGTGAGCCTGTGTGGCCGGTCAGACGGTTACTCCATGTCCTGCTAACTGACCCATGTGTGTCCCACAGTCTGCATGGGAGCTCTGAGCGAAAACGTCTAGGCTGAGCCTCCTAAGAAGGATGCGGCTGAGCGGACGGACGCTTGGAGATTCTCGCTAGTGCGGTCGCGAAATGTGTCAAGTTCTGTCCTCACCTCTTGTTATCTCTTGGAAAATACACATTCACAAGCACTTGTTAGAGGCTCAAGTTAATTGTCCCTGGTGGTGGACTGGATGGAAAGGCATGCGTCCAGCCTAGATTTTGCTTTTTAAATTTTATATCTTAGCAGTTTACACACTAAATCAATATACAACCAGTCATTGCATAATGTCAGTGCTCTGTTACATTTGGGCCAATAGCAGAAAAAAAAAAGGATTTCTAAAACTCGGAGGGAAATACTTGCTTTCTTGTATTTTCATCATTAGCACTTAGCGCTTGCACGTTCCTATTTACAACACTTGAGACCCTTGAGTCTAATGACTGCGTGTTTAAACAGTCATGTTTGGATAGAAAAGAATTTCCCCCCTGGTCTCTACAAAATTAAATATAACTTTTAAAAAACATTGGTCCTTTAGTAAAATAATTCATCTTTGATAAATAACTGATACGAATACTATTTTTAATACTTACCTGGTATGTGGTGAATTCTACCAGGTATTTCCACATTCATATTATGTTTTAAAATTCTGTGTTAGATGCATTTTAGATTTATTGGGGGAAGCAAGGTGTTTTAGTAGAAGGAGCACATTCCTGGTGTCTGTAAACCTGAGGTCTCTCATCTGTCATTGGGAATGCTAACACCACCTTGGAAGATTTATGTCCCTGATACCTTGCCTGGCCCCAGACTAGGCCCTTAAATGTCTCTCCACGCTGTTAGGTCTGTATCTGGATTTCAGTCATAGGTGAAATGGTAAGTTGAATATTTAATGATTGAAGTGCAATGTGGAAAAACAGAAAAAGAAAACATAATTCTGGTCATTTTATTACATGCTCCCAATAACTTTGGTAGTAAAATCAAGCACTCAGTTCTTGATACCTCCTTGACCTTAGATGTTACCTCAATAGGTTCAACTGTATGATCTTCATTAATTTTTTCTCTTTAGGCTGTGGAACCTTGCTAATATTGGATCAAAATGAATCTGGGCTTAGACTTTTTAGAAGGTAAAGTGTCTCTAATTATTAATCATACATATTTTCTGTTGGTATTAAAGCCTTAGTAGAATTAGGTTTTGACTCCTTGATCAATAGATATTTTAATTTGCAATATAAAAGGATCTTTAGCATTTGCATAATATAGAAAATTTTTTTGCCATTATGATTATGCTACTTCTAAAGCCTACCTCTTAGTGTCCATTTATAAATTATAAAACTCAAAAAATGCAAACTGGTATACTGTGTGGTATTGCCTCTCTTTGCTTTCTTTTTAATGTAGTAGTTTAGCTTTACTCATGCAGAAGCTTATTATCCATTTTGTGAATTATCCCGTACCTCCTGTCCTTTCCTTCCATTCTTGTCTTGCCTGTGGGACTGTTGGACTCGTTAACACTTCCATCACGGTTAGTCAAAGGCGAAAAAAATTTGGACGGTAAATAACTACCTGTTCATTGCTCGGGTAAAAGATGTTTAGGACAAGCTGAAATTATTGGTCTAAATTGGCATTTTGAAGTGCTTGCTGGTCCGTCTTATTAACCACAAAAGATCAGTGAGCACCCAGGTATGGCAGCATGCCTTTATGTAAATAGTTCTATATTTATCATTGGGAGACCTAATTTTAATCCTGGTGGGCAGTTTTCTATCTCTATGACAGGAGCTATTCTTTTAGTCTTTCTGAATTTGTTTTTGTATCTATCAATTACCTGTTCTCCTTATCTCCCATGATTGTGAAGATTATACCAGATAATGTGTAAGGAAAAAACTCTGTGACTGTATATTTGTAGTGGTTATTCATTTTTGTTTGGCTGCCTATGTAAGTGTTTTTGTTTTTTTGTTTTCTTGGTTTAGTTTTGACTGGAATGATGGTTTGTTTGATGTGACCTGGAGTGAGAACAATGAACATGTCCTTGTCACCTGTAGTGGTGATGGCTCGCTGCAGCTCTGGGATACTGCCAAAGCCACAGGGCCGCTGCAGGTCTATAAAGAACACACTCAGGAGGTAGGAGGGGGATGTTTCTGGGCTGATTATTTTTCTGTTTTGGAGTTGGTTGAAATCCATATAAGGATGGACACATGGAGAAATGTCTTCAGGGGACAAGTTTAAACTTACAGTGTTCCTTATACATATTAGATGTCACTTATTATTTGATTATTCAAATATAAAGTACTTCTTGGCCTAAGGAGCTGGGAAAGAGAGGAAAAGGTCAGGCTTTTCATTAGACAGAAAAAACGCCTCCAGTAGTGTATCGTGGCATCATTTCCTCCAGAGAGGCCCATCACTTTCTTTATGCTATAAGACTATGCCTGCCATGCCAATGCCTTAAGATAGAAGAGGTGGACTTTTCACAGAGACTACATGAGCTTGCCCTTAGGATTTCAGGAAGATTCATGAGGGTTTTCAAAATATATTGGAGCAAGGGCATCATGTACTCAGTGTGAGGCAGAGTTTACTGAAGGAATTTTATATCTAAATCTGGTCATATGTCCAGATTTGGTGTATATGTGTAGTGTAGAAAATAGTTTGGGTTTCATTTGTACTAAAATACATATATATGTGTATATATATATATATATATTTTTTTTTTTGAGACAGACCCTCAAGCTGTCACCCTGGGTAGAGTGCTGTGGCATCACAGCTCACAGCAACCTCCATCTCCTGGGCTCAAGCGAGTCTCCTGCCTGCGCCTCCCAAGTAGCTGTTATTACAGGCGCCTGCCACAACGCCCGGCCATTTTTGGTTGCAGCCGTCATTGTTGTTTGGTGGGCCTGGGCTGGATTCGAACCCGCCAGCTGGCGCCTTAGCCAGTTGAGCCACAGGTGCTGAGCCTACATATATATTTTTTAATGAACACGATGGTAAAGACTTTTGCTTTTGATGTTTTACCTTAAACGTTCTAATATTTTCCTCTCCTTATTTTTAAATTTGTATCTACTGGGCCAGGTGAGGCAGCTCACACCTATAATCCTAGCACTCTGAGAGGCTCAGGAAGGTGGATTGCTTGAGCTCATGAGTTTGAGACCAACCTGAGCAAAAGTGAGACTCCATCTCTACTAAAAATAGAAAACAACTGAGGCAAGAGTATCGTTTAGCCTGAGTTGGAGGTTGCTGTGAGCTATGACACCACGGCACTCTACCCAGGGCGACAGCTTGAGACTTGGTCTGGAAAAAAAAAAAAATCTGTGTCTACTACAGTGTCTGGTCCATAGGAGGGCCTCAATGAGTGTTTACTACCTGCAAGATTAGTCTTTATAACTAATAAAGATTAGTTATATGAGGGGTCCAGACATTTTATAGCTATAGCTATTAACATTTCTAAGATTGTTACTAAAATAATGAAAAATTTTAGTTTTCATTTTATTGTGACAGCCTCTGAATAAATGTAGTTGTAAATTACTATGTCTTCAGATAATCACTGAATGCTAAGAATAATTTTGGTAAAGGAACCACTTAATTTTAAGTTATTAAATGCACAAATGTCCAGAATGCCAACATTTTCATGGTATTTCCATAATTTTTGGTGTCTTATACTACCTGTACCATAATTAACTTAATGTTTTTCTTTTTTCCTTTCTTTGTTTAAAAATAATTTTCTTAGAAGTTGTTTTACCCCCACTTGAATCTTTGGTGGCTTTTATTGCTTGTCTTTATAAATTCTAGGATAGTAACTAACATCATACTATATCTAGTTAAGTTGGACATACTGACTTAATATTTTTCTTTAAATTGACTTTAAATTGTTACTTCATTTATCTCCAAACAGTAATATTCATGAAACAATGAGATTGATGGCTGGTTTAGAATGTACATTTTAAAAACATTTTTAATGTATGTTAAAATAAACACATAATGAATAAAATAAATGTATGTATCAGTTAAAATCATCTCTTGTACAACCAGTGGGTGTGTACTACTCTCTGAGAAATAGTCTTCTAGAATGTCTGATGGATGGTCACTTAGTGTTCATCTCAGTGAAAGTGAGTTTAGTATCTCATGAGATAACTTACCTGAGTTTTAGATCTCTAATGGTTAGAAATTGCCCTTTTTTTTTTTTTTTTTTTCTTTTTAGAGACAGAGTCTCACTTTTTCACCCTTGGTAGAGTACTGTTGCATCATAACTCACAGCCACCTCCAGCTCTTGGGCTTAGGCGATTCTTTTGCCTTAGCCTTCCCAGTAGCTGGGACCACAGATGCCCGCCACAACACCCGGCTATTTTTTGTTGCAGTTTGGTGGGGGCCCGTTTTGAACCAACCACCCTTGGTATATGGGGCTGGCACCTTACTCACTGAGCCACAGGCGCCGCCCAGAAATTGCTCTTATTAAGCCCAAGTCTTACTTTCTGTAGCAACCAGCTGTTGCTCTAATGCTTTTCTCTGAAGTGGTAAGAACCGTTCTTTTCTTGGAGAACTCTTGAAAATAGCCATCATATCCTATTTACTCATCCTGTTTCCAAGGTGTGCATCTGTCATTTCTTTACCCTGTCTTTAGATTACACAGTCTCTCCATCTTTTTACTCTCTTGGAAACCCTCTTTTGACACTGTCCTGTTTTTTAGTGTCTCCTTTAATGTAGTATACCTAATGCATTCTGGAAATGTGTTGATCAGTGTGGAGCGTTATAAAATTTTGCCACCATAATCTTGAGCCTCTAGTTCTAGTAAAATTAGCTAAAATGTCTTTACATTTTCTTCAGCCATGTGGTGTTAGGTTGCTTTGAGTCCTCTAGGGAAATACTTAGATCTTTGTTATTTGAATTGCTGTAAAATTGGGTTTATGTCATTCTGTAACTCTGTGACTAGTTTTTTGAAGTGAAGACACACTGTGGTTTTTTAAAATGTTTTTTGTTTACTTGTTTATTTGCAGACTATTATTCTAGGTTGTCCCTTCTCATTTTCTTTTGAAATGCAATTTTTGGTAAGCATTTTTATCAGTCAGGATGCCTTGGATGTTAGTGTAACAGAAAAATCCAACTAAAAGTAGCATGAGTGTTCAGTTTATTATTTCACATATTCTGTTTGGTTACATGAAATAACAAATGAAGATATCCTTTTTTAGCTATTTGTTCACCCCCACTTTTGGGCACCAATTTCTGTCTTTATTCTGGCTACTATAATAAAGTATCATAGACTTGGTAGCTTATAAAAAACAGGAATTTACTTCTCACATTTCTGGAGTCTAAAAGTCTAAGATTAGGGTGCCAGGATGGGTGGGTTATGGTTAGGGCCCTTTTTCAGGTCAAAGACTACTGTTTTCTCATTGTATCTCTACATGGTAGAAAGAGGGCAAGAAAGCTTTAGGAAGTGCCTGTTATAAGGGCACTAATTGCTTTTTGATGGCTCCGTCTTCATGATCTAATTACCCAGAGGCCTTCCCTGCTAAGACCATGGTATTGGGAGTTAGGATTTCAACATGTGAATTTGAGGAGCCACTTCAGTCAATATGTACCAAATACCCAGAAACACTTGAAAAGATTTAAGGTCAAATGAGAGTTTTGAGGAGCTAATAAATCTTGTTGAATAAATTAATAAGTAAATGAACATGGCCAGTTCCAATTTTTTTCTTCTAGTGTGTTCAGGGAAACTGTATCAGGAAATAGAATAGCAAATAATGGGCTGTTTCTCCCATAAAAGAAAATATATAATTAGGGTGAACAGCATGGCTCCAGTCAACCTTGGGTTTGAATCTAGCTCTGTAACTTACATTTGCTGTAAGACCATGGATAAGTCATTTATTTTTCCTAAACCTTAGTTTTTTCATTTGCAAACTGAGTCTGTGTCATAGGGTTGTTATAAGTGTTTGGATCAGAACCAGCACTAAATACATATGAGCTATTTTGTTATTTGCTCTTTGTATAATAGGGTTAGAAAAACATAAAACAGGTTAGAACTTCTCTAGTTACCCATTTTGTAACTAGAGAAGAGAGATAAATATGTGAGAAATGTCCAATAGTCAATTTTCAGATCATCAGATGAATTAGAAATCCAACATTTAGATATATTTTAGGCCTTGAGAAATGAAGGCCTTGGTGAAATGAAAAGACATAAAAACATGGACATTGTCTCTGTGCATGGCAGCTAAACTTAGCATCAAAGCACGAATCTTCTTTATGTTGTTTAACTGGTGTCTGCAGAGGTCATTATGTCTTCCAGGCCCCATAAAAATTCCATTGGCTTAGCCTACAGCTGAATAGGAAGGGAGAATATAAACATTTTTAAAAGTTCAGTGAGAAGGATAAAAAGAGAGGGTCAGTTGACAATTTTGTCTCTACTTTGTGATTACAGCACTCTAGCACTGTTAGTTACAGTAACTTCAAAGATGACACAGAATCAACTTAATGTTTTAATTTATAATTATCAGTTTGCTCATCACAACTGGTAAAAATAGTTAAAATTTGTTTTCAGTGTTAAATAGCAAGGCTTTTAATGTCTGTCATCACTTTTCACTCTTTATATTTTAAAAGCATTGACTTTTGCTGGGTAGCTCATGCCTGTAATCTAAGCACTTTGGGAGGCTGGGGTGGGAGGATCACTTGAGATCAGGAGTTTTGAGATCATCCTAAGGATGAGGCAGACCACATCTCTATGAAAAAATAGAAAAATTAGGGCCATGCCTGTGGCTCAGTGAGTAGGGTGCCGGCCCCATATGCTGGAGGTGGCGGGTTCAAACCCAGCCCCGGCCAAAAGCTGCGAAAAAAAAGAAAGAAAAATTAGTTGGGCATGGTGGCACATGCTTGTAGTCCCAGCTACTTGGGAGGCTGAGGCAGGATTGAGCACCTGTACCCAGGAATTTGAAGTTGCAGTGAGCTGTGATGATGCCACTGCACTCTCGTATCCTGGGGGGTAGAGTGAGACCCTGTCTTAAAAAAATAAAATTAAATAATAAAAATAGCTCATTGACCTCAAAGCCTCATTTGGGGCTTTGTTTAGTATTTTAAAGTTGAAACTTAAATTGAAAGAGCTAGACCTGTCTACACTGGTAGCACAAACTATATTCCGGGCATGTGCTGGTCCTTGAACATGCAGATATAAATAAGACTCATGATCTGTTTTCTGGTTGTAGTTCTGGAACATTTAAACAAATGATTTGATATAGTGTGAGAAATGTTGAAAAGAGGTATCTAGCAGGAGCAGAGAGAAAATTAGGGGCTGTCGCAGAAGAGGTATTATTTGAGTTGCATCTTTGGCAGTTAGTAGTTCGCTAGGCAGCCCAAAGGGGAAAGGATGTTTCTGATAGAGAAGAACATCTGCAAGGCCATGATTGTGAAAGAACATGACATGTTCAGACACCACAAGCCCTTTGGTGGGCCTGGAGCATGGAGTGTGTGTAGTAGAATTGTAGAAGATGAGGTAGGGGAGATAGGTAAGGGTCAGATCTTGATGGCCTTGAATACCTGGCTAGGGGAAATTGAACTTTAAGTTTTGAAAATTCAGGAGAAAGATGGATTCTGTAGATTTTAAGGTACACACTGTGGACAGAAAACAGGACATACTTGAATGGATAAATATTACTTAGTTTCTACTTAATTCACTTTTTCAGCTATTAGGTTTTAGGTAGAACTAGACTTATAAATAAGGCATTTGAAATTTTGGTATTTAAAATTTTTTAAATGTATGCAAATGCTTGTTTTAACTCAGGGTTCTTAAACTTTATAATACCTTAACATCACTCAGGAAGCTTTTAAGACTCTTCGTGCCAAGTCATGATGTCTGGGGGCTATAGCCAGGCATCAGTAGTATTTAAATAGCGAGTATTATTTAAAGATTCCCAGATGATTGCAGTGCGCAGCAATATTTTGAACCCACTGTCTTAAGCAGGCATCCTCAAACTTTTTAAACAGGGGGCCAATTCACTGTCCCTCAGACCATTGGAGGGCCGGACTATAGTTTAAAAAAAAAAAACTATGGGATGGCACCTATGGCTCAGTGAGTAGGGCTCCGGCCCATATACTGAGGGTGGCGGGTTCAAGCCGGCCCCGGCGGAACTGCAAAACAAAAAAATAGCTGGGCGTTGGTGGGCGCCTGTGGTCCCTGCTACTCGGGAGGCTGAGGCAAGAGAATCGCCTAAGCCTAGGAGTTGGAGGTTGCTGTGAGCTGTGTAACGCTATGACACTCTACTGAGGGTGATAAAGTGAGACTCTATCTCTACAAAAAAAACAAACAACAACAAAAAACTATGAACAAATTCCTACGCACACTGCACATATCTTATTTTGAAGCAAAAAACAAAACGGGAACAAATATAGTTCACACCAATGCATGTGGCCTGTGGGCCGTAGTTTGAGGACCCCTGGTCTTAAGTATTCAGTTCTAATAACCCTGTCAATGTGTGCTACGTAATATTTTGGGTATTTTAAAGGAGTGATTTGATTTACCTTGCAAGGTCATTCATAGTCCATTTATCTATTCCTCAAAGATTTTAAAAATTTTTGAAAGAAGAGAAAATGATAGTTTTAAGTAGATGGAAATTGTAATAGAATGTGTTTTGATAGAGAAGGACTTCGACGCACAGCCATGGCTTCTACATCTGTAGCCTTTCTAATACACTTAGCGTAGATGTCAACACTGTGCCTATCTCCAAAGCAAGTTAGTGAGCGAATTGTATATAGGAGTTAGAACTTCATATTACCCATTTTAGAATCTATTAGGAAACATGTAGGAGAATTATGCAATCTTATTTGATAACTTTAAATTATATAAAACTAGAAATTATTTTTAGTTTTGGTACAAGCTAATATGAAGTGGAATTACTGGCAGAGCTATTTAAACATGTAGAATTTACATTTTTACATAGATGAATACAAGCATACGTGTGTATATTTAAACGTCTTTAACTAAAAACAGAAAAAAATGGGGCGGCTCCTGTGGCTCAGCGAGTAGGGCGCCGGCCCCATATACCGAAGGTGGCGGGTTCAAGCCCGGCCTCGGTCGAACTGCAAAATAAAAAAATAGCCGGGCGCTGTGGCGGGTGCCTGTAGTCCCAGCTACTAGGGAGGCTGAGGCAAGAGAATCGCTTAAGCCCAAGAGCTGGAGGTTGCTGTGAGCAGTGTGACTCCATGGCACTCTACCCAGGGCGATAAAGTGAGAATCTGTCTCTACAAAAAAAAAAAAAAAAAACCAGAAACAAATCAGCCAGGCATGGTGGCCCGAGCCAGTAGCCTCAGCTACTCAGGAGGCTGATGCAGGAGGATCACTTAAACCAGGAGGTGGAGGTTGCTGTGAGCTGTGATCACACCACTGTACTCTATAGCCAGGGTGACAGAGCAGCAAGACTCTGTCTCCAAAAAGAAAAAAACCAGAAATACCAAAAGACAAACCAAACGAATTTGAACGGTGAAACAGTACTGCATGGTATATTTTTACTTCCTACATGGAATTGTGATAATAAGAAAAACATTGGTCACCTTTGAAGATCATTAGGACCAGCAACTCATTATTCTGAAAATTGATAAAAGCAAAGAATCTAGGCATTTATCCTGCCTTTCCTGTATACATTTTATTATGGAGTCATGAAACAGTTGATAAGAAAAATTCTTTATAATAGAATTATAGCTCATAAATGCAGAAGGAATAACAGAATTAGAAAATCACCATTTAGTAGCCCATAATGAAATAATGACTCTTGGCAAGGATCATCTGCGGATGCTAAAACCATTAATTTAAAATTGAAACTTTCTCTTAACAATCTTAGGATCACTAAAAGTGGGTCAACCAAAAATTATATGCCTCCTAATACAATAGGAAGCTAAAAAAATTGAACTGAATCAGATTAAGCCTCCAGATCTAACTTCCAATTTATTTTTTTTTTTTCTAACTTCCAATTTAAAGGAAATAGGAAGGGTAGAGGAAAAAGTTAAATACCACCATGAGAAAACAATTAGCCTAATGAAGAATGTAGGACATTCTACAGGGCCAATAACTTAGTTTCTTCAGTAAGTAAATGTTTTGGGAAGAGGGGCAGAAAAAAGGTGGGGGCAGGAGGATTGTCCGAGATTAGAAGAGATTTAAGGGCCACAGCGGTTAAATGTAATATGTGGATCTTATTTGGGTACCAGTTCCAACTGTAAGAAGACATTTTCGTGACAAGAAAATATGACTATGGACTAAAATAGTAGATGCTATTAAGTAGCTGTTGTTTATTTTACTAGAGCTGAAAACAGCCTTGTGCTTATGTAAAAAAGACTAACCTTCCTTATCTGAGACATTTATGAGTGGTGTGGTCTGATGTTAAAATACTCCAGCAGTGAATTATTCAGTCAATACCAGGACAGGTGAAACAAGATGGGCAAATGTTGATAATTATAGATGTGTGATGGTGCCTGAAGGGTTATTATACTATTCTCTCTATTTTATGCATATTTTAAATTTTCTTTAATGAAAAACATTTTGAAAATTTAAGTTTCACCTTAAAAGAAATATGTAACCCTTTCTAATCGCTCAGTAATTAAAAGTCACTGTCTCTTTCTTTTGTATTGATACAGATAAGTAGAATTCTGGACATAGTTTTTATTTCACAATTTTTAATTAAATAGACTAACTTAAAAAGGGCAATACTTTACTGTAGATTAAGAATGAGCTCTTTGGGAATTGGTTTTAGTAATAAAATCTATCCTTTCAAACTGTGGTTTTGATGAGGTTTGGATTTCATAAAGCAGCGCAAAACATTGTTCAGTGGGGTTTTTTTCTTTTTCCATTTCCCCAATTAATTTTCTTCACTACTGCCAAGAGTAATTTCATAAGATAAGCCTTTAGAGGATTCTGCTTGTAAAGCGTAAAGTCAGGTACTGTACCTCTCTCACTTTTTAAAATTTATTTCAGTTGACCATTTGCCCTGTCCGCTGCTTGAATGGGAGTGGAGGGGAAATAGGGAATGGGGAAGGAAAGGAAGGGCAGACTGATACAAGACATGCTTTTCATTCAGATTTGTTTCTCTATCCCTTAATACATTCCAAAAACTCTTATTAACTCTACTGTGGACACTCTACTGACCTAGCTGGAAAGATGAACACATCAGGCATGTCCTTGCCCTTCTGGAGTCCGTGCCCTCTCTAGGGAGAGAGGCTTAGGCTGCTGGTTATCTAATTAACAATGTGATCAGTGCAGTGAATGGACGGAGTGCTGTGAGAGCTGAGGGTCTTGTCTGGGAAGGAACAGGGAGGCAATCCTTGAGTCCAGGAAGAGTCGGAATGAACCATCAGGTGGAGAGGCTAGGGTAGTTTGTGAGAGGCCAGGGAAGAGTGTACTTGAAGGGGACGGAGTGAGCAGGTGGGCCTGGAGCAGTCAGCATTTGGGCTGTTGTGCTTAAGATCAGTGGAAAGACACTGCAGATTTTTAAGAAATCTGTGAAATATTTCATACACATAAAACATACACAGATATAAAAATGATGTATTTAACACTTAACACATACACCATCTAGCTTAATAAATGAAATATTACCTGATACTATTGGATTCTTTGGCTTATGCCTTTCCAGTTCTAGCCTTCCTTTTCCTTCTTTTTTCTTCCTCCCTTCTTCTCAGGAGTAATCACTATCCTAAATTTTTCTGTTCATGTATTTTTTGCTTTTATTTCTGTTTTTACTACAGAGATGCACATCCCTAAATCATGCAGAGTTTTTCATGGTTTTGACCTTTGGGTGATATGAATCAACATGGGTGAATCTCACATAATGTTTAGTGAAGATGGTTGAATTGCAGGAGCCACACAGTAAGAAACCATTGAAAGACTCTGTGCAGCAAAATGACATTTCATGTGTGTCTTATAAAGATTACTTTTTATGGAGTGTGGATAATGGATTGGAGTTGAACAAGAGTGAACCAGGAGATCAGTTAAAAAGATAGTATAATCTAAGAGCAGCTTATGGCTGATGATTGTAACCTATTGAGAGAAATTACATGCAGACTCTTAGCCGTGGCCCTCTAGAATCTTACCTGACTCTTTGACCTTGCTGTTCCTCAGATATGGCCAGCTTGTTCCCTCTTTCAGGGTCTTTCCCTGTTCCCTCTGATATGCATCCTTCTTCTCAGACCTGCAGAGTTTGCTCTTTTACTGTGCTCAGGTCTCTGCTCAGAGAGGTCTTTCCTGACCATTCTACCAAGAAGTGATCCCTCCCATCCCATTGTCATTGTTTTCTCATCCCATTTGTCTGCCTCAATTTTCTTTGTATTGTTTTGTCACAACTTGGAATTACCTTTATTAATAGCTGTCTTCCCCTGCTAAAATACATGATCTGTAGGGGCTGGTCTTGTTTGATATTATAACCCCCTGCCCCCCAATGCCTTGTATTTAGTAGTATTTGTTGAATAGGTAAGGGAATTGATTTGAGGTTGGGGTAATGAAATCCAGTCTTCTCTTTTCATTTGTCTCCCAAACATCTCTGGCTGTGAGCTTTCTTCAGAGCTTGCGATTAATGCTCAAGTCCTGTTCATACTGGACATTTCCACTTGACTGTCATACTATCGCCACAGACTCAGTAAAAAAGTATGCATCACCTTCCTTCCTCCAGTCTTCCACTTTTGTTAATGCCACCATTACTGACAGTCCTCAGCCACAGTGGTCACTGGGATGCTGTATGTCCCCATTTATGTCTTTGGAGAAGTTTCTGGTGACTGTTTTACCTCTGCTTTCTGTCTATTGACATTTTAGCTGACCCTCAAATCTAGGGCCAAGGCTTGAAGTTTTCTCTTTTTCTGTTCAGGACATCAAGCTGAATCTTTCATCCCAGCCTCCCTTAGTATTTATGTCTATAGTTGTTATTTTTAAAAACAATCTTCTGGCTTGTTCTTTTTCCATGTCCTAATATTTTAAATACAGTAAAATCGAGGTACCTTTATTTCCTTCTTCTTCATTCCATTTTTTTTTTTTTTTGAGACAGAATATCACTTTTTTGCCCACGGTAGAGTGCATTGACGTCACACCACACATGTACCTCCAGCTCTTGGACTAGGGCAATTCTCTTGCCTTCACCTCCTGAGTACCTGAGACTACAGATGCCTGCCACAACACCTGGCTATTTTTGTTGCAGTTGCCACTGCTGTTTTAGCTGGCCAGGGCTGGGTTCGAACCCATCACCCTCAGTATATGGGGCCGGTGCCCTACCCACTGAGCACAGGTGCCACCCCATCTTTTCATTTTTTAGCCTCTCAAAAATGTCCTAGCTTTATTCTAGAGACTTAACACTTCTTGTACAACAGAGAAGACAGCTGGCAGCAATACTTACATCAGCATAGTTTTCTTACCTCCTATCTTTTGTTCTCAGTAGGACTGGATCCTCTTTGAGCCCAAGGAGGCTCCTACAGTTTTATTAACAAAAAGTGAGAAACTGAGGTTTCATCTTCTGCAGCATTCTGTAAGTGTGTGGAGGCTGTGGAGTCTGAGCCGATAGTGTTAGTCTTCAGCTAGTAGTTCTCCTTACCTATCTAGCAATGATGCAGGTTGTGAAGATAAATTTGGTTATTTTAGCATTTGAGTGCCTGTCATATTGTGATGAGCATAGATATACAAGTTGAGGGTTTTGCAAAATCTAGCAGGCATGGCACTTATTTAACAATTTTAGTAAAACACGGTAAATGCTAAGGTAGAAGTAGTTCTGAGCTGCTGTTAGAGTACCAAAAGACAGCATCTGATTCATAGAGGGGCCTGTCAGAGGAGGCTTATTTTAAAAAGGATGTAGCAGGGCCACTTCTTGAAGGTAAGTGGAAATTACAAATGGCCAGGGGCTTTAAGGTCTTAGATATAGATAATTCATGAAAACAAATGGAATCACTGGAGCCCAGATGTAGCTCCAATGAAGAGTGATACCCGCAAGGTCAGGGCTTTGTATCCTTGTTATCACAGCTCAAGGTAACTGAGTAGTTTTGATTCAACAGTGACCTAAAGCAACATACTGTACAGACAGCCTAGCACAGTGAGTAAGAGTGTGCTGTGAGATGGGCCTGCCCAGGTTCAGGTCACAGCTCTGCAACTTACTAGCTTTGGGAATGTGGATAAATTACTTAACCTCTCTAGTCTTTGGCATAGTATCTCCTGTAAAATACACAAAGTGCTTAAGACAAAATCTGGCACTGAGAGCATTCAATTAAGATTTGCTATTTTTTGTTTCTAGTTCTTATCTTAAACATTGTTATTGTTATTAAAATTTAAGCCTTTTAAATTCTGTGAAGGCAAAAAGTGGAAACCTAATAAACACATGTATATGTAAAAATAAACTTAAAAAAAAAGAGATTTGCTATTGTTATATTTGACTCTTTATGACATTCTAGAGTAGGTGTTTGCAAATTACAACTGTGGGCTAGGGCCAAATCTGGCCTGCTGTTTGATTTGTAAATTAAGTTTTATTAGAACATCTTCATGTCCATTCATTTAAGCATTGACAATGACCACTTTTGTATGCCAAAAGGGCTGAGTTTAGTAGACGACACTAAGAGAATGACCCAGAGTCTAAAATATTTACTATGGCTGTTTGTAGGAGAAATTCTTTTTTTTGAGACAGAATCTCACTATGTAGTCCTCTTTAGAGTGCTGTGACATCATACCTCCAGCAATCTCTAACTCTAGGACTTAAGTGATTCTTCTGCCTAAGCTTCCTAAGTAGCTAGGACTACAGGCGCCTGCCATGACACCTGGCTATTTTTTTGTTATAGTTGTCATTATTGTTTAGCAGGCCTGGGTCGGATTTGAACCTGCCTGCCTTGACGTATGTGGCTGGCTCCCTAACCACTGAGCTACGGGCTCTGAGCCTGTAGGAGAAATTTAAAGGGTAAAGTCAGACTCTTTAGCTTTCAAGATCTTCAGTGTTTGCTTCCAAACCTTTTTTCATCCATGACAAACATGGCCACAGCAGCTCTTTGGTGTTGGCTGCCCCTTCTCTGTATGTCTTTGCTGCTTTCTGTTGCTGGATTGTGGTTCCTTTACTGTTCCAACTGCTGTTCTCTCTTTTGAATGAACATGGGCAGCCCCAGGGCCAAGATTGGGTGTGTGTGCGTGTATGAGGCACTTGCTTTAGGAACACAACTTAAGGGACCCCTCAAAGCTCAGTAATCAAGATAAATAATCAATTTAATACATTATTTTTTTAAATAAAAAAGCATAAAATCCAGGATGAACAAAATATCTATTTTGTTTTCTTTTATTTTGGGGAGCTTAAAAATAAATAGTATGATTGACAAAAAATTACATATATGTGCTATATTTACATATAGTATGTGTGTATACACACACACAGAGGTGCCAACCAAATGTGGAAAAAACTGTATTAAAATTGTAATACTAGGCTCGGTGCCTGTGGCTCAACAGGCTAAGGCGCCAGCTATGTACACTTGAGCTGGCGGGTTCGAATCCAGCCCGGGCCCGCCAAACAACAATGGTGGCTGCAACCAAAATATGGCTGGGTGTTATGGCGGGCGCCTGTAGTCCCAGCTACTTGGGAGGTGGAGGCAGAAGACTCGCTTGAGCTTAGGAATTGGGGGTTGCTGTGAGCTGTGATGCTACAGCACTCTATCCAGGGTGACAGCTTGAGGCTCTGTCTGAAAAAAAAAAATTGTAGTACTCAGTATATATTGATAACAAAAGATGAATACAAGTCATGTTGGGTACCTCTTTATTTGCAGAAGTCAAACATGACTTGAGTATTACATATTTAATACAGTTTTTTCCTTTCTTAAAATGTGTGTACATTTCTCAGTCCTTCTGTCATACATAGCACAGTGTTTTGTTTTGTTTTGTTTTTTTAGAGACAGAATCTTACTTTATCGCCCTCGGTAGAGTGCTGTGGCATCATAGGTCACAGCAACCTCCAACTCCTGGGCTTAGGCAAGTCTCATGCCTCAGTCTCCTGGGTAGCTGGGACTACAGGTGCCCGCCACAACGCCCAGCTAAGCAGTTTTTGTTTTTTAATCAGAATTATTTTATTTATAAGGTAAATTATAATATTTTCAAATATTTACAATAGGATAAACACGCTGATTGTTACTTTAAAGTGGAAGATAAATCTTTGCTGCCATTACTTATATATTTTAACACTGGTAATATGAGTTTCACATTGAGATCAATTTCGACATGTCTCTATGTGACCTCTACTTTTTCTTTTTTTTTTTTAATTGTTGGGGATTCATTGAGGGTACAAGAAACCATGTTACACTGGTTGCATTTGTTGGGTAAAGTCCCTCTTACAATCGTGTTTTGCCCCCAAAAGGTGTGGCACACAACGAGACCCCAGCCCCCTCAAGCCGTCCCTCCCTCTGCTCTTCCTTTCCCCACCCCTCCCTCATTCTTTCTCTCTCTGCTCTCCCCTTCCCTCACCCCCGCCTTGTCAATAATTTTCACTAATTGTCCTCATATCAAACTTAAGTACATAGGATTCATGCTTCTCCATTCTTGAGATGCTTTACTAAGAAAAATGTGTTCCAATTACATCCAGGTTAATACAAAGGCTGTAAAGTATCCATTTTTTTTAATGGCTGAATAGTATTCCATAGTGTACATGTACCATAGCTTGTTAATCCATTCCTGGGTTGGTGGGCATTTAGGCTGTTTCCACATTTTGGCAATTGTAAATTGAGCTGCAATAAATAGTCTAGTGCAAGTGTCTTTATGATACAAGGATTTTTTTCCTTCTGGGTAGATGCCTAGTAATGGGATTGCAGGATCAAATGGGAGGTCTAGCTTGAGTTCTTTGAGAGTTCTACTTACTTCCTTCCAAAAAGGTATCAGTTTGCAGTCCCACCAGCAGTGTAAAAGTGTTCTCTTCTCTCCGCATCCACGCCAGCATCTGCAGTTTTGAGATTGTGATGTGGGGCATTCTCACTGGGGTTAGATGATATCTCAGGGTGGTTTTGATTTGCATTTCTCTGATAATTAAGGATGATGAGCACTTTTTCATATGTTTGTTAGCCATTCGTCTGTCTTCTTTAGAGAAGGTTCTATTCATGTCTCTTGCTCATTGATATATGGGATTGTTGGCTTTCTTCATGTGGATTAATTTCAGTTCTCTATAGATCCTGGATATCAAGCCTTTGTCTGATTCAAAATATGCAAATATCCTTTCCCGTTGGGTAGTATGTCTGTTTGCTTTGGTTGTTGTCTCCTTAGCTGTACAGAAGCTTCTGAGTTTAATTAAGTCCCATTTGTTTATTTTTGTTGTTGCTGCAATTGCCATGGCAGTCTTCTTCAAGAACTCTTTCCCAAGGCCAATATCTTCCAGTGTTTTTCCTATGCTTTCTTTCAGGGTTTTCATTGTGTCATGCCTTAAATTTAAGTCCTTTATCCAACTTGAATCAATTTTTGTGAGTGGAGAAAGGTGGGGGTCCAGTTTCAATCTTTTACATGTGGATATCCAGTTTTCCCAGCACCATTTATTGAATAGGGAGTCATTCCCCCAAGGTATGTTCTTGATTGGTTTAATCGAAGATTAGGTGGTTGTAAGTTGTTAGTTTCATTTCCTGGTTTTCTGGAAGATTTCATATGTCTATGTCTTTATTTTTGTGCCAGTACCATGTCACCTTGACCACTATGGCTTTGTAGTACAGCCTAAAGTCTGGAATGGTGATACCCCCCACTTTGTTTTTATTAAGAACTTCCATAGCTACGCCGGGTTTTTTCTGGTTCCATGTAAAATGCAGAATCATTTTTTTCCAAGTCTTGAAAGTACAATGTTTGTACCTTAATAGGGATGGCATTAAATAGGTAGATTGGTTTGGGAAGTATAGACATTTTAACAATGTTGATTCTTCCCAGCCATGAGCATGGTATGTTCTTCCATTTGTTAAGATCCTCTGCTGTTTCCTTTCT
>CAUYON010028223.1:0-19231 GCA_963573935.1 Arctocebus calabarensis
GGTTCGGTTGAGGGTGACGTTATCTTAGGCCGTGGCTGTCCAGGCTCAAACCGGCCAATAGGCTTTATTGTGACCTTTTTAGGAAGGGCCAATGACCATACGGGCCAGGCTTTTCGGCGCGAGCTGCGGCGGGGAGGAGGACAACTCCCGGCGCCATTTTAGGTTAAAGAGCCTGATGGTTGCCAACAGACACAACAATTAAGGGAAACAGACAGCCTTCAAAATGAGAAAAGAAATTTGCATGTCATGAATCTGACAAAGGGTTGATAACTAGAATCTACAGGGAACTCAAATTAATCATCAAAAAAAAGAGCAAATAATCCCATTGATCACTGGACAAGAAATATGAACAGAACCTTCTCTGAAGAAGACAGATAAATGGCTAGCAAATATTTGAAAAAGTGTTCATTGTTGCTCTTTATCAGAGAAATGTAAATCGAAACCACCTTGAGATATTATCTTACCCCAGTGAAAATAGCCCACATCACAAAATCCCAAAGCTGCAGATGCTGGTGAGGGTGTGGAGAAAATGGAACACTTTTGCCCTGTTGATTGGATTGCAAAGTAATACCACCTCTTTGGAAAGAAGTATGGAGAATCTTCAAAGAGCTAAAAGTAGACCATCCATTTGATCCCACAATCCCATTACTAGGATCTACCCAGAAGAAAAAAAAAATCATCTTACCATAAGGACGAATGCATTAGAATGTTCATTGCAGCTCAATTCACAGTTGTCAAGATGTGGATTCAACCCAGGTGCCCATCAACACATGAATGGATTAATAAACTGTGGTATATGGATACCATGGAATACTATTCAACTGTAAGAAAAGATGGAGACTTTATATCTTTTGTGTTTACTTGGATGGAGTTGGAGAACATTCCACTTAGTAGAGTATCACAAGAATGGAAAAGTAAGTATCCAGCATCCTCAATACTAATATGAAACCAGTAGATGAACAAATATACCCCTACCCAAGAGAAAAACACAATTAAACTCAAGTGGAGAGGAGGGGACAAGAGGAAGGGGGGAGAGGAAACGGTGAGGGTAGAGGGGAGGAGAGAAGGGAATTGGTGTGCGTTTACCTAACAGGTACAATGTAAGGGTATATGCCACACCTCCTGGGTGAAGGACACAGCTACGACTACTTAGGCTCTACCTAACAAGTGCAAGCAATGCAACCTAATCATCTGTACCCTCATATTAATCTGAAATAAAATAAAATAGTTCCCTTGAAAATTACTGTCTGAAAAAGTGACATTAACATGCTGTGAAGAACTTTTTTTTATTGCTGGGGTTTCCTTGAGGGTACAGAACTGATCGCTTTTATCAATTGAGTAAATGTCAGTGAACAAAATTAATAATTCTAGGTAATCCCTCCCAGGCTTGATCTATCGCTGCTATTTTCCCTCGCATTTTTTTTTTTTTACTGTTTATAATCTTATAAAGTACCTCAATTCCTCATTTCACTTATGTATGTAGATTTGATATTCAAATTTTTGCACTAGCCCATTCTTTTAATTGAATTAAACTAAATTAATAATCCCTATGTAATAATACGAACATTTGTTTAGTGTTTATTATATACTGAGTGCTGCGAAACAGTTTACATATACTATCTAATTTAATCTTACAGCAATCCAAAATGGTAGGTAATGCTATTTTCCTCATTTCGTTGCCCAGCCCAAGAGACAGCCAATACCCAGAGACAGTGGGGTTTACGTGGGATTTAACCACACAGTGCTAAGTGGGGAGATGGGAGGAATTTCTCAAAACCACCTCTCTGAAAATTGGAGAGACAGGGTTTTTAGGGATAGTTTGACAGGCAAGGGATTAGGTAATTAGGTTTGCTAATTGGCTAAGTTTGGGGCAAAATTGTAGGGGTCTGGAAATCAGCTTCTTGTTTTGCTTCAGCTCCTGGGGTCATGATTCCAGTCAAGTGGGTTTTGATATGGGTGCTGATCTGGGCATGAGACAGTCCACTGGGATGCAGGGCCTGGAAGGTGTCTCTTAGAAGCTGCCTTTGGGCTTCCAAAGGTGATGTTATTGATGGAGAAAAGTTAAGAATCTTTACAACTATCAGTCATGTGGAAAAAGTAAGGAATCTTTCCAGCCACCAGCTGGAAGAACACAGTGACTAACTACTATCAGGCAAATGAGCAGTGGCTGATAATTACCATTATTTTAGCTAACCCTGCTCCTTCACAGAGTTTGGGGGCCATTGCTCTAGTTCTCATCTTGCACCCCTTCATCAATTTGTAAGGGTGGTTTCAATTTTGTAAATGAAGAAACAGAGAAAGAAAGAGGTTAAGACACTTGCCTAAGATCATACAGCTAAGTTATCCATAAAGAAAACAATTCAGGGCAGCGCCTGTGGCTCAAAGGAGTAGGGTGCTGGTCCCTTATGCCAGAGGTGGTGGGTTCAAACCCAGCCCCAGCCAAAAACTGCAAAAAAGAAAAGAAAACAATTCACTTATGTTTGTCAAGGTTAATTCATTATAAGAATGATTCACCTCATACTAATTATAAATCACCCTTATAAATTATCTGTTTTACAATCCCTTCTCTCCCCTTCCATTGCAACCCATCCTAACCCATTCTCCTTTCCCTCAAGTATTTGGGGGAAAAGTATCCAGATAATTCAATGGGTTTGCTTTATTACTTTCTTTTTTTTGAGACAGAGTCTCAGTTTGGCACCCTGAGTACAGTACTGTGTCATCATAGCTCATAGCAACCTCAAGCTCTTGGACTCAAGCCTTGTCTTGCCTCCATTTTTTTATTTTTAGTAGAGACAGGGTCCACTTTTGCTCAGGCTAGTCTCAAACTCCTGAGCTCAAGCAATCCACCAGCTTTGGCCTCCCAGAGTGCTAGGATTACAAGTGTGAGCCACTACGCCTGGTTATTATTTCCTTTTTTTGCAGTTTTTGGCTGGGGCTGGGTTTGAACCCGCCAC
Source organism: Arctocebus calabarensis (assembly GCA_963573935.1). NCBI lineage: Eukaryota > Metazoa > Chordata > Mammalia > Primates > Lorisidae > Arctocebus > Arctocebus calabarensis. Next base: position 2,955 of record CAUYON010028223.1, read on the forward strand.
CGATATATGGGGCCAGCACCTACTCCTTTGAGTCACAGGTGCTGCCCCTATTACTTCCTTTTTAATGGAAATATTTCCTTTATTTTCATTTTATCACAATTGTAGAAACGTGGCTTGTTCTATTTCAAATAAAGAAACTCAAGAAATTTTATCTCCAAATATGATTTCCTGATATAAAGAATATTTTGAACTGCAAGCCATTCAAGGTCAGGAAACACTGGAAGGGGCTTTCCTTCTATCTGCATAAAACTAGACATGAAAAGAATTGCCTTTTCTTCCCTTTCTTGTTATCTCAATATATTGCAGGAATGAAGATCAAGAATGCAGCAGACCTGGCCCAAATCATTTAAAATATAATACCTGTCTCTTGTGTTAATTTTAGTCAATCTATTTTCTCCATCTATTCATCCTCACTAAGCAATCATTTATTGCCCTGCAGTCCTCAATTTCCCCCTTCCTTCCTAAAGACATGTATACAGATACCTGAACTCCATCAGGAAATAGGGTAATCCCCATGTGCACAGTAAATAAATCTTTTCTCTTACTAATCTCCCTTAATGGTAAATTGATCATTCAGCAAACTTTTGGAGGAAAGGAGCAAGTTTCTCCTCACCCCTACGCATACTTCTGCTAGGAATGAAGGCATATCCCTCAGACTCGGTGTTCTAGGACATCAAAACATTTTCATTATCCTTAGGTCAAGATGTAGACAAGAAGGTCATTGTTGTGATGGGTAAAAGACATCTGCATTCTCCTGAGACCCAGCTGGAACAGACAAAACGTGCCTTTGTTTAGCGAAGTTTTGAGGTGAGATTTCTAGAACAAAAACCTCCTTTGGTGCTGCAGGAACATGGCTTCTGATTCACAGACAGGAATCTCAGGGTGACCGGGTGAGCGAAATTGTCAATCCTTCCCCTTGCCGGATAAACAATGTCTCTTACCACATTCTACTAAAATCCCAGCAAGCCACCAAGGCTAACAAAAAAAAGGGGTGCTTCAGAAGAGAGCCCCTGTGTTGGCGTTGCTATTTACAGGTGAGTCTACATTTGGTGGTGCTTCTTCGACCTTCCTGTGACTGTGTGTCACCTGGGCCTGCTACGAAAAGTCAGCTTCTGATTCCAGGGTGGCGTTGGAGAGTCTGCACTTCCGACAAGCTCCTGGGTGATGCTGATCTCCTGGTCCAAGAACTAAAGGAAGATACAGACCTGTATGAAAGAAGAAAATGGCCTTTCACTCTAGCTAGCCACTGGATGGTTTATTTGTTTTTGCTTTTCTCTAAGGCTTGTTCTAAACAATAAAATCTACCTCTCTTTTTTTCTACCTTGTCACTTGTGTTTGGAGCAACACACAGAAGGAGCAAGCTGTAACTTGTAAGCAGGAGACACATTAATAAAAGAAAGCCCCTGAGGGAGAATGCAGGACCAGCCTGTTGCCATGACGCCAGGTTAATGACACTGAGCTGGAAGAGTGATTCTCCCTGGAATACTTATCAAGTGACACCATCTTAATTACCCAATGAAAAAACCGCCTGTTGCCAGCAAATGATTATTTCCTTGTCTTGTTAAGTATGTCTTCTGGCCATTTATAGCCAAACATTTTTCCTGAGAAGGAGAATCGCCTTCTCAGCTATCTCTACTCAGGAGCCTCCCAACTCACACCACACACAAAGAGCTTCCACATTTTGGCTACTCTGAATGATTGGAAATGCTTCACTGCTTGTTATGCTTCAGAGAATTACACCGATCATGAAGAACTAAGACTGGAGCACAGCTTCCTTTTTAGCAACTTTTTAAGCTCTGGATGAGGCCTTCACTTTATGAAAAAGGAAGGAAAGTTTGTCACAAATCCGCTCTGAGCCATCTTGACCACAGCTTCCTGTCACTCTCCTTTTCTCCGAGGCCCTTCACTTGTGTTTGTGGCTCAGAGCTCTGCTGGGCAACTATCCTGTCTGACACCTGGCCTAGAGGCCTCCTAGACTAGTAACTACCCCATCTGACATTTGGCTTAGAGCCCTCATGGACAACTATCCTGTGTGACATCTGGCCTAGAGCCCTCGTGGACAACTATCCTGTGTGACACCTGGCCTAGAGCCCTCGTGGACAACTATCCTGTGTGACACCTGGCCGAGAGCCCTCGTGGACAACTATCCTGTATGACACCTGGCCTAGAGCCCTCGTGGATAATTGTCCATTCTGACACCCAGTGAGATGTGGTTCGCTCTCTTTCTCTTCCCTCCAGAATCCCACCACATTCAGTTGAAAATGTTATTGATGAGTACAGCAGTTTGAATAATGTCCTCCCAAAATTCATGTACACCCAGAACCTTAGAGTGTGGCCTTATTTGGAAATAGGGTCTTTGCAGATGTGATTGGTTATGATGAGGTCACACTGGGTTAGGGTGATTCCCCAAATCCAATCATTGGTGTTCTTATAAGAGGAAAGGACACTGGAGACAGGAGACACACAGAGGAGAATCCGTGCAGTGACAGACACAGAGACTGGTGTGATTCAGCTATAAGCCAAGGCTCCCCAAGGGTTGCCAGCATCTGGAAGTTAGGGAAAGACAGGAAGGATTGTCCCTTAGAGCCTACGGAAGGAGCATGGCACTGGTTACACCTTAATTGTGGATTTCTAGCCTCCAGAGCTGTGAGAACATAAATTTCTGTTTTTTGAAGCCACCTGGCTTTTGGTACTTTATTATGACAGCTTTAGGAAACTAATAGAATGAGTAGAATGAGTAAGGGAAATTAAGGAATTAAAAGATGTGGAGGAAAGAATGTAGAACTGTATGAAAAATATGACCCCTCCTCATCCATAATCAAGGAGAAAAACATCTCACAATTAATAGAGCTAACTTATTTCCTCACCTTGGTCAAAGTATTAGGCCTAGCCTAAGGTGGAAATACACCTGTTAACTCCTGGCAAATTTCTGGGCCCCAAGCCCTCAACAAAATGGAGTAAGTCTGGTTCACTTTCAAGATAGATGGGAAAGTACTCACTGACTTCTTGCTTGACTAACTCCCTGAGAAACAGACTAGGAGGTACTAACTGTCCCCAGACTGACCTTTAAGAAATACCAGGTGGGAAAGTACTGAAACAAAGATGTATTGTGTACAACTGCTTGTGTACAATGCTTGCTAACCTACACAGGTGCACCTGGACAGCCTGCATGCCAAGCAGGATGCAGACCAAGCCTTAAAAATCTGACCCCTTAACACTCAGGTCTGTTCTCAGAAACCCCACGCTGAGACACTGAGGCAGTCGCCAGCCGGCTCTTCAATAAAAGGACTCCTCTTTAAATTTGACTTTTCTGGCAGTATGGTCTTTGAGAGACTCCAGGGCATAACAAAAGCTCGAATCAGAGCTCTCTGTGGCCGCATCTTCTTCAAACCTTCGCAGTTCAAATCTCCACATTCAACAGGGTCGTTTATTTATGTAGAAATCTTGGGAAATCTCATTCACTACCATTAGGGATTGGTTTCTAGGGCTGATTTCCCTTCCCTTACAATTTGAGATAAAGGTCCCCAGCTCTGTTTTTCTCTAATTCTGAAGTACTCGGCCCATACTCACACTATGCATTGGTTTTCAATCTGTGGGTCACAACCCACAGGAACTGTATTAAAGGGCCACAGCATTAGGAAGGTTGAGAACCACTGCTACAGGGGAAAGGCCGTCAGCAAGACAGACCAAAGTCAGCGACAGCATCTTAGGTTTATTCAAGGTCCCCTACCTGTGGAAGGTGAGGATCTGCTCCTTCTTTCTTTTCAGGGTCAAGTAGATAACTCTGGGATCACAAATATGTGAACGCCTACATTTGTGAACATACACACGCACCTCCCTAGGACAAACAAACATTCGTAGATACAACTCAGTCCACTGGAGGAAAGAAATAATTTTCTTACCACTCAATAATTAGCAAAGCCACCCCTCTGCAAAGGACTTAGAACCTTGGGACTTGACCTAATGTAACCTTTACATTTCTATTAATAGGCAGATGTAGATAATAGGGGATTTTTACCTCCAACCAGAGAACAAAAATATGATCCTCACTGGGGTATTGTTTGGCACTGAAAAAAGGGACAGAAAATCCTTTGGGGCATTTCTGTTTCTTAAAGTCATATTTTCATTTTTCTAGCAATTAAAAAAAGATGAGTTCTGGCACAAACAATAAAACCAGCACCAATTTTAGCAGATCATGAAACAAGAAAGAAAAAGTCGGCATCTGAGCTTTAGGCCACAGAAGAAATTGCAATTCAGTAGTAAAAAACGTCTTTATTTGGCTTTCTGTTTAGATTTCTAACCTTTTGTTAGGTTCTAACACTCTATATGTGTTTCTTTGTTTCAGAAAAAAATGAATGGCTTCTGTCAAGATGGGTTTTAGGAAGAAAGATGGGCCATTGGTATTAAGGTGTCTTGCTTCTCCTAGTTTATGATCAGGAGTGTTTTGTGTTGATTGAGCTCAAAATTCATTCAAATAGACTTTGAATAGAGTTTTCAGTTGGTTAAAGTGGCTCAGAAAAACAATTCCTGAGTTTGTGTCTTTCTGCTGTGATACTTTAAAAACTTCTTCTAAAACCAGCGTAAATACTATATGTTGACTATAAATAGATGTATTAGTCATAATTGTCCAGAAAAATCAAACTAATAGGGCATAGGAGATATATGAGGTCTGACAATTAAGTTTGCAAGCTCATCTTAGAAAAAGTGCCACATACACTACGGTCACTTTTGCAATACTCCCCTCAGCCACCTGGTGGGCACCAGGTATTATAGTTATATTTAGCAATGAGATATGTTGCATTTTTTCTAGGATGAGTTAGTGAGCTTAATTGTCAGACCTCATATGACAAGAGCTTTGAAGGCTGTTCCAGAAAAAGAGTTTTTCAATTGCTTTGAAGGGTGGTCTAGGCAAGGCTTGGGTGCATAGCTTCCCGAGGGGAGGACTTCAAGGCATAACGAAAACCCCAATAGCGAGATTCAGCAATGAGGTATGTAGCATGTTATATGGGATGAGTCTGTGAACTGAATCAACCTTGAAGGTATATACACAGACAGATAGACATAGAGATAAAGATAGAGATAGAAAGATACACATGTCTAAGGAGAAGATAAGATCTCAGCTCAAGCAATGAAGCAGGGAAAAAGGGTGAATTCCCCCTTCCTCCATCTTTCTTTCTGTTCAAGCCTTCATGCCCTGACATCGTGGGAGGTGGTCATCTACTTACTGAGTCCACTGATTTGAATACTAATCTCATTTGGAAACACTCTCATAGACACACCCAGAAATAAGGTTTAATCTGGGTACCCCATGGCCCAATAAAGTTAACATATAAAATTATCACAATAGATAAGAAAAACAGGTAACCAAAATAAAAAAATAAAAGTTCACAGCAGCATCAATAAAAAATAACTACTAATGTTTTTCCAAGATTTTTCTTTCTCTTTTCTTTCTTTCTTTCTTTTTTTTTTTTTTTTTTGAGACAGAGTCTTAAAGACAGAATTGCCTAAATAAATATGGAAGTATCTGTATTGAGAAGGGAAAGATATTCATAAAATACAGTTTAGGGAGAAAAGCCGATTATACAACAAAACATATAGCATAATCTAATTTTCACAAACATGTTAATAATATTTATGAGAATAGAAAAATCTTGGGAGTGGCTTGGCTCCTGTAGCTCAGCATCCTGAGTTCCAGGTCACCCTCACAAGTTTCAGTCTTTGTTTTCCTCACATCCATCCTTCTTTCCCAAGCGCTGGGTCTGCTAATTTCAAGCCCAAAACCAAAAGCAGAAGCTGTAGCTCACTCAGTCTGCTTAACGACCTACCTCTCACCACTCATGGCAATTCTGCTTCCCTTGAACAGCGCCCACCTCGAACTTGGTGCCACAGGTGAGATGTTCTGGCTAGTTATCTAACTGCTCTGTCACTAAACAGCCAATATTTACTGACATCTTTTAAAGGTATTATCTCCTAGTTTTATATGTTATTAATTTTAGTTTTGAGTAACTAGTGAATGCTTACAAGGAAACCCCCCAAATGAATATTAGCAATACAGACGTATAAAGAGTTTTTCAAATCAAATCCATAAACTCTTATTGGGTATTCGTCAGAGAACTAACAGGAAATTGCTCTTCCTTTTAGAGCTTTATATTCTTTTGAACTGGAAAAGAGAACACATTCTGTTTTATGGAACTGTCACTTTATTTTTTGCATCAGAAAATAAACCTTCGTTTCTTTTTGATGACACCCAGAATAATCTCTGATCATGTAATTTACTTCTCGGCTCACCAGAGGATATTTGTAGCAGAGTGAACCTCAGAGATGGATGTTTGGGATAATGTTATGACGTTAGAAGCAAAGCAGATAAGAGAAGCTTGGAAGGAATTCACGACAGCGTGATAATCTTTCATGGGTGACTCTTTCCTCACCTATTTTTATATAGGAATGTCATCAGACATATTCAGCTACCTGTTCAATAGATTTTATGTTTAAATCCAACAGTGAATGAGTGAGTTTCTTAGTCACCTTCACAGCCCTCAGAACTTTGTTGGGGACACTGCCTTGCATTCATTATGGGCTCACAGGTTTGGTTAATTGAATCACTTAACTGTATTTTGAGATCCCATGTTCACATTCTTTTGATAAAGACCCCTCCAACCTCTAAAGTAATAATAGTAAACACTAAACTGAATTCAGATTCCTTTTTTTTTTTTGAGACAGAGCCTCAAGCTGTCGCCCTGGGTAGAGTGCCATGGCATCACAGCTCACAGCAATCTCCAACTCCTGGGCTCAAGCAGTTCTCCTGCCTCAGCCTCCCAAGTAGCTTGGACTACAGGCGCCCGCCACAATGCCTGGCTATTTTTTGGTTGCAGCCGTCATTGTTGTTTGGTGGGCTGGGGCTGGATTCGAACTCGCCAGCTCAGGTGTATGTGGCTGGCGCCTTAGCCGCTTGAGCCACAGGCGCTGAGCCTGAATCCAGATTCTTAAAAATCCTCCTATAATAGATAAAAAGGGGGTATTATAAAAATGCAAATTTAACTTCTCCAAAGTCTGCCCTTAGAGAAACACCACACATGGCATCCCAGGGTCTTTTCTCCCGGGAGCCTTCCCTACCCCTCCACTCTTGGTCAAAGTAGGACAACAAAACTCACTAAGGTTAGTGGGTCATGCACCAAAGTTCTGGCCATGTTTTATTCTAGAAGTGGATGACAAATGGAAGCAAAGTTTTATCTGAAGGGATCTTGGGAGAAAACAAACAATAGCTTCCATATATTGAGACCTTGTTAGGAATTAGATGTGTACAGAGTTTTTTGTAAATACGAACCCCACAGTTACAGGTGAGGACAGAGGGGGCCACAGTGACATGGAACTGCTGAGTTAACGCTCTCACAGTCACACAGCTCGTGAGTGGCAGAGCTGGGATTCCGACTCGGGCTGTCTGGCTCCATTGCATTCTACGCCATGCTGCCTTTCCAAAGTGTCTGCTACACTTTCGCTTTCTTGTATAATTACTTAAGACCTTTTCCATCTTTTCCCACTTCCACTTAGAACGAATCTGTTCTGCATTCCAGATCACTGGAGAACTTATTCATAAAACTTCTCATTAAAAACCCCACTTGAGGCTCGACGCCTATAGGTCAGCAGCTAGGGAGTCAGCCACATGCATTGGGGCTGGCGGGTTCAAACATAGCCTGGGCCTGCCAAACAACAATGACAATGACATCAAAAAATAGCCAGGCACTGTGGTGGGCGCCTGTAGTCCCAGCTACTTGGGAGGCTGAGGCAAGAGAATCCCTTAAGCTCAAGATTGGAGGTTGCTGTGAGCTGTGATATCACAGCACTCTACCCAGGGCGACATAGTGAGACTCTGTCCCCCCCCCCAAAAAAACCCACTTGAAAAAAGCAAAGAAGCAAAGATTTTATGGGATTCCAATTCCAATTAGCTTTTCCCCAAATAATGCATTTTGTTTAGCCAGAGGAGTGATGTTAATATCACTATGATATGAGTGGGCCCACAATGTCTGTGCTGGGGTGTCCAAGCAGATGGTTTCCCCTTTCTTGACCTCAGTGTGCTTGTCTTTATAAAGGGGATTCTGAACTCATGGTGGCTAAGGTTTTATCCATGCCTGTACCACCAGTCTCTGCTTATCACTATTTCCCAGGGAGGAGAGGGGGCACCCGACTCCCCAAGGCTCCCTGATATTCACCTGCAATTCTGGGAGGCTCTCGAAGCAAGCATAAAGGATAAGAATGCCAATAAAGCAGAACAAATAGATATAATACCAACGCAAAACCCAAATGACAAAAAATAATGTAAAGGAATTTCATTAAAGCCAAACAAAGAGATGAATGGCACGTTGGTTCTCCGCAGTATAACAAATGAAATAAGTGTGAAAATCAGAGGGCAAGGCCCACTGCAGGCCTTTATTGAAACCCTGGAGGAGTGATGACTTGTGCTTTTGACCAGGGTGTCATCATTTTTATACAGTGAATTCCCACAGAGCACCTACTATGTACCAGGCACTGTTCTAGGCACTGGGGATCAAGTAATAATACAAAACAGACAAAGATTCTTTTTCTCATGGAGTTTATATTCACTGAAGTGGTGCCATCCTTTGTCTTTTTTTCTGGATGCTCTTTTATATTTTTAGTCCTCTTGGTGGGTAAAATGTAGCAAGTTTTACGGAATTAGACAGCAATGAAGTTACTACACAGAAACAGCCCCAATTCCCCCATCAAAGAACAGCACTGGGGAAACCCACGATGAGATGAGAGTTTGAGGTGAGACTCTGAGTCATCTCATGCATGAACGTTTGCAATGGCTCAGCTCCAGGTTTAACTTGAGAGTGTTTTTCCTGCCAGGACAAAGTGGCCTAGAAATGTGGCTTTTAAAAAATGGCCTAAGACACCTGTAGGTCCCCACTGAAGAGTGAAACTCCAACCCAGTCAGCAGGTGGAGGCTGAGCATCCTCTTGGTGTTTCTCCTTCAAAAGTGACAGCTCCATAGTCACCTCTCATGTCCTCCCCACCGCCTAAAGCTCCCTGGAGTCATCACATCTCTGCCCTGTCCTGTCTTCAGCATTGTGACGTTCTCTTCTGCTGTTGAAGGGATCTGCCTGTAACAGAGTATGCAGGAAATAACCAGGCCTCCAGACCTCTCAGCTGAAGCATGATGGTCTGCGGGGCAATTAAATGCTTTTCAAAATTTTCAATTCAATTGCTATTCAAAAACACTGGCTGATTTTAGCTATCATGGCCCCCTCTCCTGCTGCAGTGATGCTCTTAACTACTCACGTTTGTCAAGACACAATATTGTCTTTGGAATCTGTGATCTCTCTGGTCATGCACTCCAGACCAGCAAACTGAACTTGGAAGCACAATTGAACTTGGAAGCACAGTTGAACTTGGAAGAAAACTCCTGGAGACTTTTATTATTTCATAGTACGTATAATGAAGAGGAGGCATAAAGATATTCTTTAAGTTAAATTATTATCTTTTTAATCTGATTTGCCACTGACTTGACAAGTTATTTTCGTCTTCCATTTTCCTGCACTTTATTATACTGTCTTCTGGCCATCTGGACTCGGTTGCCCTTCAGTCTAGCTCGTGGCTGCTTTCCTGAAAAGGCAGGGAGCCCTTTGGGCATTTCTGGAGCAAGAACTCCTCAGAACGCTTTCAAATCATGGTGCTTACCCAGCTCTAAGATCTGCTAGAAGCCAACCCTCTTCTACTTTCCTGTCCCCAAAGTGTAGGGCAGGGAATGAAGGAGCTTGGAATGGAAGATTGGGTCTAGGAAAGTCCCCTCCCTCTCAGCAGCTAAGGAGCAGCACAACTACTCAACCACCCACAGGATCTGACTCAGGGGAGGAAATCATGCCACTTCCCTGAGCAAGAGCAAGACGTTGTCTCTACAAAAAAATAGAAAACTTAGCCAAGTGTTGTGGTGGCAGGTATCTGTAGACCTAGGTACTAGGGAGAGTGAGGCAGGAGGATCATTTGAGGCCAGGAGTTTCAGGTTGCGGTGAGCTGTGTCACCACTGCACTTTAGCTTGGGCAACAGAGCAAGACCTTGTCTCAAAACAAAAAGCAGAAACCAAAGTCAATTAATTCATTGCAGGGATGACTGGGAAACTGACTTAACTGATTCCCACTACCAGATGCATGATGTTGATGAAACAAACTTGCCTTATTCCCCAAACATATCAATGTTCCTTTTTCTCGGAAACAAACATCCAGGCTGGCTTTACAGATCAGCCTGCTGTTACCCAGGGCAATAAGCAGCTCTACCTCCCCCAAATTCCACCTTTCCCCCTCTGTAAATTCACCATCTCTGGTCTCATTTCTTTTAGGATTTGCTGTCCCTTCTGCTGTGTGACAACAGTAAGTATGGGTCTGTGGATTTGTACTGGAATTGGGAGTCAACAAATAGCCCGGTGACCTGTCATTTCTTATTGTGATTCCTGTTGAATTAGGATTTCTGAGATGCAGACCACCATGCCATGGGATTGTGGGCCCTGAAAGGCTGGTGTTTATTAGATAGTTAGAAAAAACCTTGTTTGATTTGTAAAGCCAGCCTGGATGTTTATTTCTGAGAAAAAGAAACATTGGCATGTTTGGGGAGTAAGGCAAGTTTGTTTCTCTAACCCCATGCATCTGGCAACAGAAATCAGTGAAGCCAGTTTCCCAGATGTCCCTACTGTTGGGTTCATCTGGATTTTTTTTTTTTTTTTAGAGATAGGGACTTGCTCTGTCACCTGGGCTAGAGTGCTGTGGAGTCATCACAGCTCACTGCAACCTCAAACTCACTGGCTCAAGCAATCTTTCTGCCTTAGAACACCACCCCCTCCATCACCCTCAGTATCTAGGATTACATGTGCCTAGCTAATTTTTCTATCTTTAGTAGAGACAGCCTCTTGCTCTTGATCAGGCTGATCTTGAACTTGTGATCTCAAGTCGGCCTCTTAAAGTGTCAAGATTACAGGCTGAGCCACCGTGCCTGGCTTTGGATTGGTTATTAACCCAGATTATCAGCACCTCCACAGACTCTGATTCAGTACATCTAAGGTGGGACCTGGGAGGATGCATTTTTCATAAGCTTCCAACCTCCCTTTAAGTTATTGTTATCATCAGGGAAGTGAACAAAACATTGATTTAAACCGAGGCTCGGCACCTGTAGGTCAGTGGTTAGGGAGCCAGCCTCGTAAACGGGGGCTGGTGAGTTCCAACCAGCCTGGGCCTGCTAAAATAACAATGGCAACTACAACAACAAAACAGCCAGGTGTTGTGGCAGGCACCTGTAGTCCCAGCTACTTGAGAGGTTGAGGCAAGAGAATCCCTTAAGCCCAAGGGTTTGAGGTTGCTGTGAGCTGTGACGCCATGGCACTGTACCCAGGGTGACATAGTGAGATTCTGTCTCAAACAATCAATCAATCAATCGATCAAAATAAACTAGTGGCTCTCAAACTGCAGCCTCCATCAGAATCACCTGGAGAGTTCAAAACACATTCCTAGAGTTTCTGGTTCTGTTGGCCTCAGCAGGGTCTGAGAATTTGCACTTCTGAAGTTTCTGGGTGGTGTTGACCACGCTGGCCCAGGAACCCCACTGCAAGAAGCACTGAGTTGCATAACCTGCTTGCAGGGTGGATCCTTTGCGCTGGAATCACTTTTGTCCCTCCCTTGGCCTGAGAAACAGTTTGTAGACAACCCTTTTTCAGAGTCGTACTATGTTTCAAAGGTATACTTGGCAGCAATCTCTGGACATCATAGCTCTCTCCCCACAACTTCCTCCCCTGAAAACTTTAAACCATGAAAGGTGTGTGGGTAGCTTCCTGGGGGCTGGGGCAGAAGCAGGTGCACAGTTGTGATCTGAGAATGTTTCTGCCTGTGATTTCCTCCTATGATTTCCTCTATCCCACTGACCTCAGAGAATCACTCTTGTCTGCTTGGAACCAACATAATCATATTTGTGTTGCTCATAGTTACTGGTGTTGTCACTGCATCTCATCTGCAATACAAGAAAAGATGTTTTAATAAAAGAGATAGCTTTTTATAAGAGAGTCCTGACTTACTAAAACCATGGTGGCCTAATCTCCCTTGAAATCACCATAATGAATACAAATACAAATTCTAATTATCTAAAACCTTCCAATGTACTCAAGGGCTCTTGCCAATTTAAGTAAAAATGCTATTTCATTGTTGTTTCAATTTGGAATTCCTAATTATGAAGGAAGTGGGGAGTTTTCATTTATTAACTGACTGTAACTCTGTAAATGGTTATATTCTTTGTCCATTTTTCTGTTAGGTTGTTGGTATTTTTCTCATTGATAAGATCTCTTTGGTAATAAAATTAGCCTTTTTATATTACAAATGTGACAATTTTTTCCCTCAGTTTGTGATTTGTCTTTATTTAGGTATGTATATTATGTCAACATTTTATATTTTTAAGTAGAGAAATGTATTAAATCTTTTCTTTATGACTTTAGGTTTTACATTAAGCTTGGAAAGTTTTTCTCCAATCTAATATTTTCTTTTCTTGAATTTCACTCATGTTTTCTCCTCGTACCATTATAGTTTCATTTTTATATTTAAATTTTTCATTCGTTTGCAGTTGATTTTGCTTTAACAAATGAGATACAGCTTTGCTTTTTTTCCTGAATGATCAGCCAACTATCCCAACACCATTTGTTGCATAAGCAATCTTTTCCCCACTCACTTAAAATGACATCTTTAACTTGGGTTTATTTGGGGGCTATTTCTGCTTAAGTACCAAACTCTTTGAACTATTATGTCTTTAAAGTACATCTTTAACAATTAAAAAAATCAATGGTATTTCAGAAAGAGTTAGCTGATCACCGCGTGGGGAAGGCTGGAAAAGCAGTAGGGACAAGCTAATAATCCATAAAACAATCGAGTCACCCAGGTATGGTGTGATAAAGCTGGGCTGAGGGTAGGTGGGGGAGAAGAAGGATCCGCCAATGGGCAGGATTCAGTGATCTACTGGAAATTAGGGTCAAGAAGATCAAAGGCTGGCCAGATTCAAAGGCTGCCAGAGAAGAGAAACTGAGTCTATTCCTATCTCATCAAACTCAACTGAATCACTCTGAAGTGTCAGGTTTGGGTACTGAGAGAAAGATGGTACCATTAAAAAGTCACATGTTTGTATGATTTTTAACTTGAGAATTTTGCCAACTTGAGGTTGAAATCATAATTATTGGATTAGGCTGGGAATAGTTCTTGGACATTACACATATTTATAAGCGTTTATATTTTTGGTGGGCAATCAGTGAGTTGATAAGTAACAAAGTACTTACAGTAAATTCCAAGATCGGAGTTTTAGGGACAGTCATGTGACAGTCACATTAAGCAGTACCATTTGAGGAACATACTCCAAACATGGTATGTTCCCTAAGGAACGTACTTGTGGGTTGCCCACCACTTCTATGAGTAAGTAGGCAGACTTTATGCTTTGACTCTATGGTCCAATGATTGGCCAATGAAGCCTCACTTATCATTGATCTTGATTCTTTAATCAGGCACATCTAAAATAAACTTTATTTTGAACAATTAAAAAGTAATTTTTATGATCCAACTCTTTTTTTAAGCTGAAAAACTTGGAAAAATAACAGATACACAAACACTCTCACTGTGCAAGTTAAACAGTATGAACTATTATAAATAAAAAGTAGAGGGTCCATATTCTCCTGGCCTGAATCAATTCTCACTCTCCAGAGTTAAATGCTACTACCATCTTGGTGTGTCTCCAACAGACTATTTTTCTCTATATAAACACAATCGCACACACATCAGTATGTGTATGTGTATGTATACACACATGCATATATTCACATGTGTGCAGGTTTTTTATTTTACAAAAACACAATTTAGTCGGGCATTGTGGAGGACGCCTGTTGTCCCAGCTACTTGGGAGGCTGAGGCAAGAGAATCACCTAAGCCCAGGAGTTGGAGGTTGCTGTGAGCTGTGTGACGCCAGGGCACTCTACTGAGGTGACAAAGTGAGACTCTGTCTCTACCAAAAAAAAAAAAAAAAAAAACCAAAGAAACACAATCATACTCTATACATCCTACAATTTGTTTTTTCACTCAATCTATATTATCAATGACTTAAAGGTCTATCAATGTCCTTTGAGGCATTAATAGTCCCTGCCAGAAATAACTTGATAACAAATGATGTTTCTCATGTTGTTTGACAGCAAACTAATAAATTTAGCCCATGATTAGTAGTTACTGACTGTATAATTACTTTAAAATCCATATAATGTGTAAAGAAACCTCCAACTCTTTAAGTTATGCTAATGTAGTCAGAGACTTTTAAGACAAGCAGCAATTATTATTGATCAAGCATCCTTTAGTGTTTTACAATAGCAACACGGCTTTTTTCTCCCCCCCGTCTTTGCAAAAATGTTCACTACAAGATCCTTTCAGCAATGGCTTTTCTGCTGATCTAACGTGCTAGTTTGCAGATCATTGCCTACTTGACAAGGGAGGAGAGAAAGAATTAGTATAATGTCCATCTCTTTTCTTCATCCTCTTTAAGTCAATAAGTTCCCATGTTTCTTGAATCTTCTTCCCAGTTTTTTTTCCCTCTGATTTCCATGTGGGTTGAGTCTGGGTTCTTAGACCTAAATTTGGGATTATTGCAATTAGGGCCCCCAATAGCAATAACCTGCTAATTCCTCCCCTTGCAGCAGTTTCTCCTCCACTTCAATACAACCTTCATGTCTCGGTTTCATGGAGATCATTTTAGAGCACTGAGTTTATCATCTGTCTTTCTTGCTCACACTCCAAGACTGTCCAGTGTATATGAAACTGAATTCCCACAATAGCATTCAAAATCTTTTATAATCTGCCTTACTTTCTTTATCAACTTTCTAGTTTTCTCCAAGATATCATTAATAAAAACACTTTGCAAATGGGATATGGTAGGTAGAATAATCCCTCTCCCACCAGCTCTAAAATGTCTACATCCTAATCCCTGGACCTATGAATATGGTGCCTCACATGACAAAAGGGATGTTGATTAAAGTTAAGGGCCTTGAGATGGGGAAAGGATCTAGGATTATCCAATGAGCCCAATGCAATCACATGAGTCCTTAACAACAGTGAAGCAGCCTGGTTACAGAGACAGGCGGTCAACTATGGGAGAACGGTCAGAGAGACGCGCTGCTGATCAATGTGAAGACAGAGGAAGGGGATGACGACGAGGCAAGAAATGAAAAAGACGAAGACGTAGATTGTACCCTACAGGTTTCAGAAGGAACAGAGCCCTGTTGACACCCTGATTTTAGTCCAGCGAGACACGTTAGACTTCTAAACCACAGAACCGTAAGAGAATGCATTCGTGTTAAGTCATAAAGTTTGTGGTAATTTGTCATAGCCACCATAGAAAAGTGGGGTAAATTACTGCATATATAAGGTGTTTGTATTTGCCAAATAATTCTCCCACCTCTAAATAAGCCAGGTTCAACAGCGGCTTGGGGTAGATTCTCAGGCTGGCCCACTACCTGAAACGCCCTCTCAGTTTCCTTTCATTTACTTAAGTCTTTGCTGTCATTCGAGTCTAGTGGAAGATCTATTTCTCTGATCCCTTCCTTCCGGGCCGTTGTCTGTGCTCAACTGTTACTCTCCTGCTTTTTTTTGAGACAGAGTCTCAAGCTGTCACCCTGGATAGAGTACTGTGGCATCACAGCTCACAGCAACCTCCAATTCCTGGGCTCAAGGGAGTCTCCCGCCTCCGCCTCCCAAGTAGCTGGGACTACAGGGGCCCGCCACAATGCCCGGCCATTTTTTGGTTGCAGCCGTCATTGTTGTTTGGCGGGCCCAGGCTAGATTCGAACCCGCCAGCTCAGGTGTACATGGCTGGCGCCTTAGCCTGTTGAGCCACAAGTGCTGAGCCACTCTCCTGATTTATTCATCAGTTGTTCAAAGTCTGTACATCTTGCTTCCATAATTATATTTTACGTTATTCAGCAACAGGGACCTCCAATAAGTTTTTTGTACTTTTTTTTTTTTTTTTTTGTAGAGACAGAGTCTCACTTTATCGCCCTGGGTAGAGTGCTGTGGTGTCACACTGCTCACAGCAACCTCCAGCTCTTGGGCTTAAGCGATTCTCTTGCTTCAGCCTCCCTAGTAGCTGGGACTACAGGCGCCCGCCATAGCGCCCGGCTATTTTTTTGTTTTTGCAGTTCGGCCGAGGCCGGGCTTGAACCCGCCACCTTCGGTATATGGGGCCGGCGCCCTGCTCGCTGAGCCACAGGAGC
>CAUYON010028224.1:0-25057 GCA_963573935.1 Arctocebus calabarensis
CCACCTATTCATCTCTCCTTTCCCTCTAAACCTCTGGAAACTCCAGAAATGTTTATTGTCTCCATGGTTTTGTATTTTTAAAATATCGGATAGTTGGAATAGTATATTATATAACATTTCATACTGGCTTCTTGCACTTAGTAATATGCACTTAATATTCCTCCCTGTTGTTTAATGGCTTGATAGCTTCATTCTTTTTTTTTTTTTTTTTGAGACAAAGCCTCAAGCTGCCACCCTGGATAGAGTGTGGTGGCATCACAGCTCACAGCAACCTCCAATTCCTGGGCTCAAGTGAGTCTCCTGCCTCTGCCTCCCAAGTAGCTGGGACTACAGGCGCTCGCCACAACACCCGGCCATTTTTTGGTTGCAGCCATCATTGTTGTTCAGCGGGCCCGGGCTGGATTCAAACCCGCCAGCTCAGGTGTATGTGGCTGGTGCCTTAGCCCGTTGAGCCACAGGCGCCGAGCCGATAACTTCTTTTATTAAAGTATAATTAACAAATAATATTATATACTTGAGGTACCCAATGTGATGTTTTAAAATATATATATATATACAGGATGAAATGATTACTTAAGCTAATTTACATATTCATCACCTACACACTTACATTTTCTTGTAGTGAGAACATTGGAGGTCTATCCTCTCAGCAATTTTTGAGTCTACAATACATTATTGTTGGTTGCCACACTATATATTAGATCCTAAGAAATTATTCATCCTAACTGGATCTTTATACCCTTTAGCCAACATCACCCCATTTCCCTTACCCTCAAGTGCCTGAAACTGACCATCTATTCTGCTTCTATGAATTCAATGTTTTTAGATTCCACATATGACTGAGATCATGTAGTACTTACCTGTCTACGTAGGTCTGGTCTATGTCATCTAACATGATACCTTCCAGAACCCATGCTGTTACAGAAGACAGGATTTGCTTCTTTTTGAAGAATGAATAATATTCCATATATGAACACTTTTTTTTAAAATTCATTCATCCATTTATGGACACCTAGGTTGTTTCCACATGTTGGCTATTATGAGTAATGCTGCTATAAACATGGAAATCCAGATATCTATTCAAGGTACTGATTCATTTTCTTTGGCTATATATCTAGAAGTAAGTTTGCTGGATCACATGGTAGTCCTACTTTTACTTTTTTGAGGGACCTTCATACTATTTTCCCTTATGGGCATACCAATTTACATATCACACAGTGGTATTCCATTTTCTTTGCATTCTTGCCAAAGATTGCTATCTTTTGTCCTTTTGAAAATAGTCATCCTAAGAGGTGAGAGGTGATAGTTCACTGGGACTTTGATTCGCATTTTCCTGATGGTTAGTGATGTTGAACATCTTTTCATATACATGCTGGCCATTTGTATGTCTTCTTTTGAAAAATGTCTATTAAAATCCTTTGCCTATTTTAAGATTAGGTTATTAGTTTTATTGCTATTGAGCTGTCTGAGTTCTGCATATATTTTGGCTATTGATCCCTTGTTAGCTCCATGGTTTCCTTCTATTTTTTCTCAATCTGTAGGTTGCCTTTTCCTTTTATTGATTATTTCCTATGGTGTACAGAGGCTTTTTAGTTTGGTGCAATCCTATGTCCCTATTTTTGTTTTTGTTGTCTGTGGTTTGGGGGTCATATCCAAAAACTCGTTGCCAAATTCAGTGTTAAGAAGCTTTTCCCCTATGTTTTCTACTAAACATTTTATAGTTTCAGGTCTTACATTTAAATCTCTAGTCCCTTTAGAGTTAATTTTTTACATAGTATAAGGTAAGTGTCCAATTTAATTATTTTGCATATATATATATATCCAGTTTTCCCATCAGCATTTATTAAAGAAATTGTCCTTTCCCTATTGTGTATTCTTGGCACTTCTGTCAAAGATTAGCTGACAGGATCTTTTAAAAGATAATAGGAATTCTCAGTGATTATCTGGGGGCAGAGATGTGACATTGTGGCATAAAAGAGTCTTTTTTGTGTAAAAGAATCTTTGAGTTATTTTTTCTAATTCCAGAGAATGAAGGCTTACTCAGTGTAATTGGGATCTTCTGGTTTAATGTTCTCTTTGGAACCCGTACTTCGTTCTTAAGGTTCTATTTACATCTTGCAGAAGTTTGTTCCCTACCAAAATTTGAACAAGGGGTAGGGACCATTAGCAGGATATCTAAAATGTGTAACAGGTAAATAAATGAGTGAATGTGGTAAAGTTTTAAGGTTGGATTTTTTTTTTTTTTGCCATAGGAAGATCTGAATTTTAATAGAAGTATCTTGAGGAAAAAAAATCAAACATTTAACAATAACTTCAAAACTTGAAACCACTAACCTAGAAAATAATTTTAGTGTGATTAGAGGCAATGAGGATATCTTGAGGAAGTAGAATTAACTAGACATCATTCAAGTGACCATCTCATAGATAATCACCAAATTTTACTTGATTCAAAAACATCGTCAAGGGTTACTAAGGCTGGGCTTGGCCTGAGGTGGTTAATAAGTACCCATTCTCACAGTTTAACAAGGAAAACAGATAAAATCCAGTGTATGTGTAATATGATACAGTGTTTCAGGTTTTCTTTATATGAAATATATTCAGTGTTATTGGAAGTCAGAGGAGGGAAATTACTCTCCCTGAGAAAATCCAGAAAGCTTTCAAGAGGAGGTAGTATTTGGACTAGATCATAGCTAGGAGAACTTCAACAAATAGGCAAGTAAAAAGAGGATGGGAGAAGAAAAAATGCCATGGACGAATCTCAACATTGCGCATTACCAATAGAAACAGAAATGACCACACCCTCTAAGGCCACATCTTTAAACATCAGCTAAAATAGTTAAAGATATGATGGGGACATATCATTCAACCATGCCTATTTCCTCTTATGTCACCTTTTTCAAGGTCAGAGTGTTTCCTCTTTCATTCTTAGGTTGCCTTGGTACATGTCTGTGTTGTGACAATCAAGGTTGATTGTCTTGGATTAGGTATACTGTTGAGCTTAATTTTCCTTTTGAGCTGTTAACCATTCCAAATGTGCTTGACTCTGTGATTAGTTTTGCTGAGGAGATTTTGCTGAGATTTTCTGTTTGGGAACGTGGGTAGCTTTTCAACCCTGCTTTTCTGGCAGCATTATGCAGATTTAATAAGAACTCTGGTTATAGGAAATTTGGAGAGATAAAGAGATGTTAAACCAATATTATGTTAGTATTTATTACCTTCTGTGCATATTCTGAGTAATGAAAGAGAAATGGCTTCTACTTAAGAGGTCAGAGTTAACAAAGAAATAACTAAGTATGTTTAATTATAAAGCCGGACTGTCCCTTGTGTACCTCCTTCCCCCCTTAATCTTTTTTAAGAAAAGGAGGTATCCATGGGAAAAGGCCATTCTCTGCCCTCCATGTCTTATCTGAGATGACTATACCATCTCATTCTCATGGATAAATGAATACTGCATGCTAAATACTTGTTGACATTTCCATAGCAAGGGTGATGCTTCCCATTACTGGATTCTAAAAAAGGGATTTAGGCAAGGGCACAATGGATTTCTATATATTTATTGCAAGTACAGTGATGTGCATTTGAAAAGAATCGCAAGAAAATAATAAGGCAGGAGGGGAGGTATTTAACTGTGGTAGCCAGGAATACTGATTCCTATCTTGAGTAGGTAGTTGGCTTTTGAGAGTAAACTTTCCAAGACCACCTCAGCTTTCTTGTCTACAAACCGAAAGTAGTAGACTAGATTAGTCTCGGGCCTGCTCCTTCCTTCCTTTTTTCCTTCCTTTCTTTTTTTCTTCCTTTCTACATCTATCACTGTTCACTGATGTGAGCAGTGTTTGTATATTCCATGGTTTTCAGAATTTACATGGAATTCTTATCTGTGACATTATTATTTGCCCAGTATGCTTTTCCCCTTCCTTCTTGCTAACCATTAGCATCAACAACAACAACCAAAACTCCCAACTAATGTGTAGTTTTTGGAGTAGGGCAGTATTGTACCCAGCACTTAAAATCACTTCCTCAACAATCTTTGCAAGTAGACTGACCACATGGAAAAGGCCATTCTCTGCCCTTCCTCTGTTCATGTATTTAGGTCTAAAGGGAACTAAGATGTCTGCTGAGAATTCTAGAAAGACTCAATTTTCTAATAAAAGTGAATGACCAACTGGTGTCATAATTTTCTTTCTTTTCTCCTTGAATAAGAATACAAACTGAGGTAGCCAACTAGTGACTATGAGGTGGAATCATGTGCAGACTATAACTGAGCAGTCATATACCTCTGGAATTTTTTTATTATTAATATGCAATATAACTGAATCTATTTGCTTAAGCCACTTAAGCTATTTTGAGGCCAATATATGCAATCCCAGTACATTGAAATTAACCTCTTTAGAATGAAGATGTTTATATAAAATCTTACTTACTTAGATATTTATCTTGCTTGCTCTGTAATCTTTTAAGTAGCAGTTCTTAATACTTATGAAAAAATTGAAATATTTCATGGCATCTACATTTACTTCAAGGCATCCACATTGTACACCTATTGATTGTATGGCCAAGATCAACTTACAATACCAGGTGATACAGGGATGTGTGTCTGGAGGAAATTTCATACAAAAAATTGTCTTGATAGGGTTTTAGTTCTCTTTTTCCTACCATTAGCATTTGAAGGTCTTATTTTCCCATAAGATGATAACATACTAACTCACAACAAGATGCTGATATCCATTTATTACTCCCCAGAAAATGGTTAACCTACAGAAGCACATAGATAATGATGGAATCATAGGCATCTATGTAGGAGGGTCGTTTCTTTGATGGCTGAGGGACAGTTTTCTTTAAAATCTCTTTATTTATTTTTCTTAATAATTGATAGTTTTTTTTAAATTTACCAATAAAATTGCATTTTTTGTGTATAACATGCTGCGCTGAAATATGTATATATTGTGGAATGGGTAAGGCAAGCTAATTAACACATGCATTACCTCACATACTCATTTTATGTGTGTGTATGTGTGTGTGTGTGCTGAGAATATTTAAGATCTATTCTCTTAGCATTTTTTAAGAATACAATACATTGTTTTTAACTATAGTCCTCCTGTTGTACAATAGATCTTTTGAATTGACTCTTCCTATCCAACTGAAATTTGCATCTTTGACCGACATCTTTCCAACCCTCTTCTTTCCCAGTCCTTGGTAACCACTATTTTTCTCTCTAATTCTATGAGTTCTTTCATACCTCTTTAAATAATAAAGTAATATTCTGTACGTGAAAATATATTCTACGGATATATGAGGCCAGCTTGGAATCATGGTGTAAGTTGATAAAGATCTATTTATAGGTTTTATTTTTACTGATATAGCAAAAACTGAGAATGTACAATTATTGATAACACTAAATTATTTCTATACATTTACTGGAAGCAGTTAAAAATAAACATTTAGATACACACCCATACACATGCTGACATGCTGTTCACATGCATGTACATTATACATTCATTACCCATAAATCTCTTTACAGTCTATTTTTATCAACATTGACACATGGAAGGTGGCACTAGAGAGGGACAGATAAATACTGTTTCACTATACTTAGAATTTAGCAGTAGCTATTAGTAGTTTCTTATCAATGAAACAAGTATACAAAGACTTCACATGCATGGTAAGCTACAGTACTTGTACATTGCCTCATGTTTTGTACTAGCACCTGCTGTGTTGTCAGAAAACCACACCCTGGATCTAGAGTAGCACAATGTGAGGAAAGCATAGCACTCTGCCTAGATGCCCTCCTGGTCTCAGATGAACATCCTGCCTTTCCCAAGTACACAGTGGCTCACATGGAAACCTTGATGGATGGGCTATCAATACTCAGTGTGTTTACAGAGAGATCCCCAACTGGGATCTCCTGCTGGAGGAAGTGCTAGAGATGATCCAGGGCACAATACATTTCAATTAAAGGAGAAGGAAGTTTCTATATCACAGAGAGCAATAAGAAGCTGGAAGATGTGTCTGGAATGTAAAATTTGAAGACAAAAGTGTTGGTAATATTAGAAGCTTTCTAGGTATATAATAACTTGGAACAGATTACACGCATTCTTTCTCCTATCCTCAATATTTTATTTCAAATGTAGGTGAAATCAGGTTAAGATAATAAAATAACTGGCTACTTTATCAGGACAAAAAAAAAAAAAAAAAGAAAGGACTCAGCTTGAGGGGCAGTGTATAGATTGGAGGAACAAGATGGAGGGAGGAGAGAAGCTCACTCATTTTGCTTTGGTGATATCCCCAAGGGAAGTTGTGGGATATCATGATTTTGAATGAATGTTATAAGCATTTTAAGTGCATAGCCTCTCTTGACAAGCATAGTTTAAAACCATCTCTATATTTTATCTCTGGAAGACTTTGCAACTGGAGAATAGTGATTTGATTGGGCCCCAGTTCTCAATTGCCCCTAAACAACAACTGACCTGGGGGTTTCTAAAGCCATATAATTCTTACTGTCATCCACATATTCAGCTGTCCTGTGACTTTTCTTTCAGCATTCTAGCCTGGTATAAACCTAAACCCTTCTTTTATTTTCCCTTCATATAGGTGATGTTTTCAAGAGAAAATGAAATAATGGAGAGATAATGTTATTAGCTAAGGAAAATAAAAATAATGACATAATTGAAGAACATATTTTTAAAGCCCCATGTAAATAGAAAAACTTGTAAGTTTTCAAAGGAAAAGAGCCCCAAGTCTGTAAAATAAGTTAAAGAGGTTTATTCTAAGCCAAATGTGTATAGCTATAACTATGGCCAGGCAGCCATAGAAGAAGCCCTGAGCAAGTATTCTTGCCATGGTTGGGTTACAGTTTTGGTTAGGGAGACAGAAATACCATGTAGAATCACAAATTGATAGATGGAAGGTGTACATTGGTTTGGTCCAGAAAAGCAGGGTGTCACAAAGATTCTTTGATTTGCAATTGGTTTTAAAAAATCAATCTTTGTCTGAAGTCTTGGAATGTTTTAATTTAAGATAATGATGTTTGAGCTGGGTGCAGTGGCGCAGGCGTATAATCATAGCACTCTGGGAGGCTGAGGCGGGAGGATCACTTGAACTCAGGAGACTCAGTCTCTAATAAAAATTAGAAACATTAGCTGGGCACTGTGGAAGGTGCTGGTAGTCCCAGCTTCTTGGGAGACTGAGGCAGGAGGCTCACTTGAGCTCAGGAATCTGAGGGTGCTGTGACCTCGGCTTGCCACAGCATTCTAGCCTGTGCAACAGAGTGAGACTCTGTCTCAAAACAAACAAACAAACAAACTAAAGATAAGGAAATGGGATAAGCCAGGGGACATACCCCTAGACTCAAATAATCAGTTACTGAATTACGAAGGATATGTCCAAGCCAGGAAAGAGGCATGAGGAGGCATTTCTCATATCACATCTCTTCTCATAGCGGCAACTCTGCTTTACGGTATCTCCAGGGTCCCAGTGGCCCAGAGGTTGTCCGTTCAGTCAGCTGTGGGACTTAAGATTTCATTTTAGTTCACAAAGATATGAAGGGTTTACTTTTTGTTTGTTTTTGGCCTTAAAATTACTGTTTGACCCTGAAATAGCTAGCTCTAGTACGATGGCTTAGGATTCTCAGATTCCTGATTCCTGATCTCCATTAAATATGTAAATTTTACTTATCATTTTGGAATTATAAACTAGAATAAAATTTTAAGTCCCCAATATGACAGTACGGACCTCTTCTTGGCCAAGGAGACTCCCAAAAACCTTAAAGCTGAGTTGCCAGCCATATAAAGGGAGGTCAGACAATCCTATTTATGCACCATCTCTTTTGAAGTTATTCTTGTAATAGTAAGACACTAAATTATTAACAGGCCTAAGATCATGTGAGACAAAGATTAACCACAACTACAGGTTATCAGTTTACTTAAATGGTCACTTGAATATTGGTATCTGTCCCATGGCTTGCCCCTGATTAATATACTTCCTTATCTTAAAATACTACAAGCCTTCAGACTAAGCTTCATTTCTTTAAGCAATTACAAATCAAAGAATCTTTAAGCCCAATCTATTGCCTATAATGCTCTGCTTTGAGATGTCTTGCCTTTTGGGGCCAAATCAATGTACAGTTTAGAGTATTGATTTATGACTTTACATGTAACTCCTGTCTCCCTAAAAAGTATAAAATCAAACTGTAACCCAATCACAGCAGAACCACTTACTCAAGGCTTTTCCAGGACATGGTAACAAATATTCAGCTCAGAATAAACCTCTTTAAATTATTTTACAGAGCAAAGCAGGTGGGGGTCTTGGTGTGTGCCACAACTTTTGGGGGAAAAACACGATTATAAGAGGGTCTTTACCCAACAAATGCAACCAGTGAAACATGGTTTCTTGTACCCTCAATGAATCCCCCCCAAAAAAATTATTTTACAGAATTTGGGGTCTTTTCAATTAACAGAATTATCTCATAGTCATGTTGCTATTTTAATGAAAATGGAAAGATTTTAATTCAATGCTTTAGTCCCCTTTAGGTATCCTCATTAAATTCCCTTTCTTGGTTGGTTCATTGCTAATGTCTGGTTTGTCTTCTTGGAGACTCTAATGCCATAATATTAACTCTTGGAAAATAAGTGACACTATCTCAACCATAGCACACATGTGATCTTACTGGATTTTGATCTGCTTGGTTTAGTTGCAAAATATGTCTATCAAAAAAACAGAGATCATCAAAGAAAAAAAAATTTAATATTAATTAATTTTCTTTCCTTGCTTGCATTTCTAGAAAATAGTGAAGGTCATTTACGGCATACAGCTTACTATTTTTACATATTTTCTCTAAAACTTCCTGCACACAATTGAGGCCCTTTCCATTGATAAATTTACAAACTCCTTTGAAAAAAGTCTTGCCTCCCCTCACCTCCCTACCCCAGCAAAAGGCTTCTTCCTAACGCAAGTGCATACAGCTGTCTTTTTCTATCCTTCTCCCTTCTTTTATTTGGCATTACAAAGACCTAAATGACCACTCTGGCAAAAGTGAAAGAAATCTCAGCAAATTGACAACAGAGGGTGGTGCCTGTGGCTCAAAGAAGTAGGGTGCTGGCCCCATATGCCGGAGGTGGGTTCAAACCCAGCCCTGGCCAAAAACTGCAAAAAAAAAAAAAAAAAAAAAAAAAAATTGACAATGGAGGAGAAGAAACTGAGAAGGTGAAACCAGCGTCTTTATTTAGGGAACAGACAAAGGGGAAAGTTTCAAAACCCTCAGATGTTAATAATTGCTGTTCTTCGGCACTTAGAATAAGAATACGTATACTCATCCTGGGAAGGTCACTGTGTCTAGTCTTTTCTAAAGGGTGACTTGGCCAGGACCCCTCCTTCAGCCCTTCTATAGTCACTAGCCCTGTCTGTACCTATGTCTCTCAATCAGAATCTAGGGATAGTGTCCATCTCCTATCCTGGGATGTTGTATTTTTAATTCTTTGAATTATTGGTATAGCAGAGCTTACGGTCTTCATATATAGAGTTATATCAAATAAAAGCCTTGAAAGTATCAACTGTAACCACAATACCTTCAAGGTCACTATGCCTTTATTTCTCCATTAAAAGAGGGAAATTTGTGTTGCCAAAATATATCGCAGGTGTCTTCCCTCCTAGGCATACTTAACATTGGCCTCAGATATGTGAATTTTACTTTAATGTGGCTTTTAAGAAATGAATATACAGCTCAAAATACCAAAAGCACATTTGAAATAGTTGCGGGAATTGAGATGATACGATATTGGGAATGTGGGAAGTAAATTCTTTTTTGAAATTTTCAATACACTTTCTGGATCAGCAAGCCCCTTCCCCCCACCACCCCCTTCATGACAAGAAACTCTACGGTTTGCAGGAACACACTGGTTTAATAAAATTGGCCTTCTTCCTTCTACTAAAAGTTTACCTGCGAGAGCCCCGAACATAATAAAATCAGATTATGAAGGCAATCATATTTACTTGTAATAAATCAAATCTTGCAGACATCAGTTAAGTCTCCCTACTGCACTGGGACAATATCATGCGTGCATATATCAATACCTGAGGTGTCAGAAATATATTTCATAAGTTCAGAAAAATTGCACATACACTTGTAGCACCATTATGAGCAGTGAATTTGTAATGTGAACATTATGATGTATAAAGTGGCTTTGTTCTTACATTTAATAAGCACGGCATGTCAAGTCCACAAACATAATGGAATTTGCTGGTGATTTCTTACCATTAAATGCAGGTTATTGTTTTCAGACAAAAAAAAATAAAGAACTTTTCCATTTTTTGCTAACATTATCCATTTCTAATCACATATTCTCCCTCCATATGGTAGCAGCCTCTTTAAATTATAAAAAAATAAATAAATAAAACCAGACCCACCACTGTGACATTAAATTAGGTTTTACTACAATAACCACTGGCCACACTCTTTGTCTAGAATTAGCTGCTATGAAAAGCTATTCCTTTTCTTTTCAAAGACATCTCTTAAAATTACAGACGTCCAAAAATTCATTGTTTTCCATAGACAGGTCCCAAAATAATGTGACATTTTGGGGGATAGGTTCATTGAACTTCTTTGACTCTTTTTCCCAATCCCAAACTTCTAATTGTTAACTTATTTATATAGATCAATAATGAAATTTGCATTTATACACTTAGACAATTTTAATTTGAAGAAGTTGGCACTTATGTGTATTTAAGTATTTTAAAATAATTTTGTAGGTTTATTATAAGAATGAAGATATGCCCCACAGTTGAGAATCTCTAAGAAACTTACTAGTGAGTGATAAAAATAAGTGCAGAATATCCTTTCCTTCATTTATTTTTTCAAAGCTATTTTCCTCACTGCCAATACTTGGAAGGTCTTCCTGCATAGTACATTAGGTCGTGTTCTCTTAGTGGGGAAGGATGATTAGAGATGTTGTGGGGATGAGAAGGGGCAACAGTTAACACAGATAAATCCTTGAGGGATCAGTGTCTGAGGCAGGAAACAAGTGCATTTCAGGTATACCTGATGATGCTGGGAATGTGAGTTCTATGAGGCATTAGGGTCGCCTCTCAAGCAAGTTCATTGCTTATTATCTGTCTCAAGCACTGACATCTGGAAAGATTTCACAGACGACACATGAGTTTTTTTTTCTTGCTTTTCCATTCCATTTCACATCTTCCCATCTGTTCTATTCTTTTCCATTCCACTTTGCTTTTATTGGAGTACATCCTAGGTGCCTTAATTGTTTTAAGAACAAGGTAAATTGTAATGTTTGAGAAAGTCTCTATTTGCTTGGAGCTTAACAGATAATGAGA
The DNA here is from genome assembly GCA_963573935.1 of Arctocebus calabarensis. NCBI lineage: Eukaryota > Metazoa > Chordata > Mammalia > Primates > Lorisidae > Arctocebus > Arctocebus calabarensis. The sequence continues at coordinate 11,326 of CAUYON010028224.1, forward strand.
TAAGACAGTAATAGCATACAAAGGGGTCTTGATAACACAAGATCCTGGTAAGTGCTCAAGTGAGTGTTTACTGACAAAGGATATGATTTATGAAAGGAGAGAGAATATGGAACTGAGTGGTGAGTTTGAGTGGGAATGGTGAAGAGGAATAGGTTTTGTATTTGAACAGAATACAAACAGAGGGAAGAAAAGCCTAGAAATATACTTTCTGTTTTCTGGGAAGAAAGAAATTCATAACTGTTTCATTTTGCTCTTTAAATTTTGCCCAATGAAATTTCAAGCACCTCTCTAAAAAAGTTTTGAGCTTTTACTTATCAAAGTATTTTTTAAATGGAACATTTCCCCCCTTTGATGTCCTAGAAATAAGCATTTTTATTCACAGCTGCTCTCAAGGATGCTACTTCAAAAACCACATACTCTGGATCTCTGAAACAGGCTGGCATTTAAAGAGTCCCACGTTTCCTTGTTTGTTACACTTAGGTCAGATACAAAGACAGTGGAAAAACAAAGTTCAGTTCTATAAGGAACTGAAAACACCAGTTTCATTGCCTGTACAGCTTAAGCAAAAGGAAGAGGAGAAATAGAAGAAAAAGGGAAAGGATGAGCCAACGTCACATCAACACTTACTACTTGCCAACTTTGCACTGTGTTTCTGTTAGGTCTTTAAAACACACAATGACTTTCTGAGGCAACTATTAAGATTATTTCTGGGGCTGTGATGCAATAAAGAAAGAGGTCTCAAGCTGCTAAGGGGCAGGACTGTGTTTCAAGCTTGGATTCATCTGTTCCAATGCCTGCACGATTATCCCTGCACTGTATCTTCTCCCTTGCTAATAAGGCTATCAAAAACAGCAAGCATACAATTCCTTTTTTCCAAGTTTGCCTAATATAGCAGAACACAACCTGAAAATCTCAAGACTTGATGAACTTTAAGCCCTTTCCTTATTGCTAATTAGTTGATGGCACAAAAGCAAATTTTACTGGTGGATTTAATTTTCAATTAAGCAACCAAAACTTTTTGAGTGACTGAACTTTTATTAGTAGAAATGAAGAAAATATTTTTAGGGGTGAAATGTCTTTCTCATGTCTGAGTTGGGGAGTTGCTATAATTCTGAGTGTTTAAGCCCACCCAAAATTCCTATGTTGAAATCCTTACCCTCAAGGTAATGATATCAAGAGGTGAGATCTTTGGGAGGGCATTAGGTCATGGCAGCAGAGTCCTCATGAATAGGGTTAGTGTCATTATAAAAAAGATTCAAGAGCGACCCCTCCCCTCTTTTGTCATGTGAGGATAGAGTGAGAAGATGAAGAATCAGGATCCTCACCAGACACTAAATCTCCTAGTACCTTGATCCTGGAGGTCTCAGCCTCTAGAACTGTGAAAAATAAGAGTTCATTGTTTACAAACCAACTTGTCTATAATACAGGAGCTGAGAATGACTTGGTTTCTTAATTGTCTTCACTCATATTATCAAATATCCCCTATCAAATATTGAATGAGAATGGGATTTGATGAGCACAATAAAGTGCTGCCATGTTGTAGATTGTCTTACTAAAAGTTTGACACTTGTCCCCAAGGCTGCATCAGAACAAGGACAAGTGGTTTGAGGAGAAGGAAAGAGAAATATTATTCATTTGCCAGCAAATGAAGACATCAATAGGCTCCCGTGTTAAAATACCAATATCCTGCTTCTCAGCTTTTAAAGCAATGGTTCTGATTAATCCCATCTTTGGTAAAAACAATCGCATGACCTCTACCCAAACAGTTCCTTTGAGCCATGTCTTGTGGCACAAAGAAAAAGGAGACTTCTCTGCCCCTCCTGACCACTGGCCAGAGGCAGGGATGTAAGTGTGAGTTCTCAAAAAGTAAAAGGGAGTTTTGAAGAGACAGCAATCATTATTCTTTTTACCATTTTCCAGGCCACTTTTTGTGTTACACTTACACATTACTATTTATCTGCTGGCTCCTCTCCTTGGTGTGGAACAAGAGACAGGCTGGTAATTGTCCCATCTTCCCCTGGGTCCCCAGACAAGTTAAAATGAGGTCATATGACCTCATCCAATTGAACCTAATCAAATGTGACTTGTGTCCTTATAAAAAGGGAAAATTTGAACATGAAGATACATACAGAGGGAAGACAATGTAAAGAGACACAGGAAGAATGTCCTGTGAGGTGGAGGGCTGAAATCCATCTACAAGCCAAAGATGCCAGAGATGGCTGGTGGGATGCATGGACTGACTTCTTACAGCCCTGAGAAGGAGCCAACTCTGTTAGCCTCTCAGTTTTGGGCTTCTAGCTTCCACAATTGTAAGACAATAATTTTTTTTTATTTAAAAGAACCTATTTTGTGATACTTTGTTATGGCAGCCTTTTGGATTTCAAGCTTTGTATCAGATGCAAGGACAACAGAATTATAAAGACGGCTTAATCAGCCTCCACAATTGTGTGAGATCAAACCCCTTAGCAATTCTCTGGTGGTTCTACTTCTCTGATTGAGCTCTAACTGATAGGCAGAAAAGAAATTGGGTTTAAAAAGGACCACAAAGCTCTAAGCACAGTTGCACAGTAGGTAATTTAAGGGAAACAAGAAAAGGAACAGTACTATGATGTTAACAAACAGAATAAACCTGAATCTTAATCAGTGCAAAAAGCTGACTGTTTATAACAAAAGTTCTTTTTCTTTTAAACACCCTGGCCATGCTATTAAACTTGTTAGTTTATTGATGTTGCCTGAGTTTTCACTGTTTAAAAGCAATAATTTTTGTTTGCACCAAGTCACCAAACAAGCCCCAAATAATTTGTGCTGTTTCAAAGAAGTTGAATACAAATTCAGGGAATATTATCTCGTATATTACCCTATAAAACATTAATTATCATTTCTTAATATTGCAACTCTCTTTTAAAAAACAATCTCAATACTTGGCACATATTACTTTATTAAAATCCTACCACTGTCCTTTGGAGTTGAGAGATAGCACAATTAATTATCAAGGCTTTCAACACAATCTGGGCCCAGCAGCTGGTCAGTGGGAAAACAAGCTGTAGCACCCTGGTGGTTGTTCAAATCCCCAGGCTAATATGCTGTTTCCTCATGGAGAATAGCAAACCTCCATTAATGTTGTTGATTTCCTGGGATTTTCATTGCAATTATTACAAAATAGTAGGTTTTTACCCCCTAAGAATGCTAATTGCTTTGAATCTAAGCTGAGCAAAATGTATTCTTTACTAAGAGGATGCAGTCTATCAATAAAGATAGTTAATTTTCTCTATGAACCAAAGCACTTTAATACTCAAAATTTCCCTTTGAATTATCACATTTTTTACACAGGAAGGTATCATCTTATAAATTGTTATTTACTTTTGCTTAGTCCTTTCTTTCAAAAACTTAATCAGGTTTTCAGAAAACGATCTGAGTCAACCATTTGTAATGCTTTTTATAAATATCTTAGCAAAACAAAGATTTATTGATCATTCTTAAAACACTGTTTTATTGGCTTTAATCAGGTCATCAGTTCATCTATAAACTCTTAGAAGAATACCAACCCATCCCTCAAAAGATTTGTAAATTTAATGTCTTTTCCAAGGTAGAACACAAGAACAAATGTAATCAGCCCAAGTTAACAGTGTGTAATGACTTCAAGCTTGGTTCTGGTGTTGCTTCCTCACTTGATATGATATAACTTATTTATATGAGTATGAAGAACTTTGATATAGAATATTCATCATTTTGTCAAATCCCATTTCCCCTCTTTATCTTGTTCTGCATGCTGCAACCAATATAATTATGCAGTACATCCATTTAAAACACATGACAACTCTCCTATAAAGAGGCCCCTACGTAATAGGTGTTTTTTCTCTTTAATAGCCTGCTCTGTTTCAGTTGTCTTTTTGAAATACTAAGATTGCGTAAAAAAGTAATTAGCTATATTTTACCAGAGATCTTTGACAGAGTAACAATTAGTTATTGGATTATTTTAACTTCCCTATGCAAATTCACTTATTTGCTTGGATAGTCAAAATAGTGAGTTTAAAGTTAGCTGTAGGAGGGTGACATAATTATGGTTGTTAAGAACAAAATATTTCTGCTTAAGGGAATCACAGACGTTTTTGCAGAAGAGTAAGTAGGAAAAGAAGAGCTGTGAATACATTGATCAGAGAGCTATTGGGAACAAAGTCAGTCAGTTACTCCAGAAAAGGAGACAGAGAAAGGAAAGGAGAAAATACCAGAATCCAAGTGAGAAGGAATTGTATGCTAGTAAACCAACAAATATTAACAAGACAATGCTTTACTTCTATGAATTATCAAGCTATAGTGTTTGTAACCAAGTCATTAATTACTTTACTCAACAAAGCAGCTCACAGAGTAGACAGAATAGGAGAAGTAAAAGTTCTGGCTACCCTTAATTTTGAGTATATTATATCTTCATGTTTTTTTAATTACCAATGCTTTATGTATCATAAAAGGGAATAGAATCAATTGGTACAATAAGAGTTAAAATAAGAATTAGATGTTAGGATAGGGTTTAATGGAGTTAAATTTGGGGTGCTTATATATGTATTCATGTTTCTTTTAATTATGTGCCAATTTGCATATTTTCATAAGAAACAAATTTAACAAAGTAATAATTAACGAATATACCAGTTAATAAAATATATTTACTTTAAAAAAACAGTAACGTTGCCAGTATCCTTGGTGTGGGAGAAAGCAAATTAGATAGCTTCCCAGAGCCTTGGCTTTGCTTCTAATTATGCCATCAATTTTTTCCCAACTTGAAGAAGTGGTTAATTAAAAGACCTCCATTTCTATACCTGTAAAGTACAGAATTTAGGGTAGACCAGTATTTTTCAAACTTAGTCTTCAGCCATTAAACAATTTGTTGAAGCAGATATCTCGAAACCCAGTGTGCAAAGCTAGAGCTATTCTGCTTGAAGCTGAGGTGGGATGAGCACCCTGGAGGACGTCTGAACTCCACCTGCTCTTGACCCACTACTTCTCTAACCTAAAATGGCCGGAGGCAGCCTCTTCCAGAACAGCAAGCATTGGGGAAATCAACCACTCTTCAGAGGCTGTTTTTGGGGGTGCCTATTTCTCCTCTGAAATCACTGTGAAATTTCTGGTTTAAGGGGATATGCTTTGGGGACAATATGTAATGATTCTGCTTTCTCTTTTTTTTTTTTTTTCAGTTTCTTATTTCAGTCATATTTTGAATTACCTTTTCTTTTGTCATTGGTTCTCACCAGTTGTTATTAGAATTGTCTCCTACGCCACATTAGGACATCAGAATGTTCCATTCAAGTATACATTCAGAATGTTCATTTCAAATATTCTATATCCTGATGTTTTATAAGTTCAAATGCTTTATATATAGTTGTGTTAACAGTTTGTTTATGAAATGTAATGATTAATGGTGAATTCACTTAGTTGCAGTGTTTTTGCTAATACTTTTGATGAAAACAATATACTCTTTCTCTTGATGTCATTTCATTCATTACTAGTATTGGGGGATTAAATAAGAATTATAATAAAATTTTGCAAGCATATGTTAATGATGGATTTGTGCTTTGATTTTTTTTGAATCAGAGAATGTCTGTGCATGATTTTAAATGTCTTACAGCTTTACAAGGCTCGTAACAAAAAAGTAGCATTTCTCACTCCACCTCTCCCTATTCCCAATTCCTGTCTCTTATTTTCTTCAAGTATTTGCTTCTATTTTTCTAAATAATACTTAAAATTTTTTTTGAGATATTCTCTATTGATAAAACCCATAACCCTGAAAGACAAAGTTCCATTTTTCCAAACTCCTAACACAGTTACATCACAATTGATGTAGATCAATAATACTTACATGATTTTCCTTTATGAATGTTATTTAGAGTTGAGCTATGTAAAGCACAATGATTATATTTTAGATATACTTTTTGTTTTCCTGGCATTAGTAATTGCCTTGCTTTTTAATTTTCTCAGTTTTCTAAGTACTTATCATTCACAAATTATCTTAAGAAGTATAATTATTCATCTAATACCTCCAAACATCAGGTAATCTATTAGTTTTATTATTTATTTTCCTTGGGAGATATCATATTTTTGTCACAGTTTTGTTTATTTGTTCTTTTGTCCTGATGCATTCTTATCATTCACATTGTCTGGTGCTGTATCTTCCATTCCCTGGATTGAATGTTTTCCTCTTCACTTATTTATTATCAGATTTTTGTGTAGCACATTCTCTGGTGGGTTTCTAATATATGGTGCACAGGTACTACCTTTCTTAAAATTATGCCTGTTTTAAAAACTGTCCTTTTTTCTGTCTTCTTCTTCTGTCCTCCTATACCTGTCTTTTTTCTGTCCTTACATTTATGTGACTCCATGAAGATTCTAGGCTAATTCTCTCAGAATTTCAAAGGCATTTAATAATTACCTTCTATCTTTCAATTTTACTTTTGAGAAATCCAATACCATATAAATTCTTAATCTTTTGTGATATGTTTTATGTTTCTCTTCTTTGGACATATTTGTCATTTTTTTTTAGCTACGATTCTGAAATTTTATAATAATGTGCCAAATAAATGGTCACTTTCAATTTGAAGAAGCCTTTCCTTCCATAATTTTTGAGCACAGGTATTTTTTTATATCATTTCTTTTCTTTTGCCTTTTTTTCCCCTTCTGGAAATTCTATTATTTAGATTTTGTGCTCTTTGTACAAATCCTTTAATTTATACATATTTTATTTCTCATTTCCTATTTGTTTTGTTTCTTTTATTTTGTTCTGCTTTCTTGTTGATAAATAACTCAGAAATCACTCATCATCCGTAAGTCTTAATGAATTTTTAATTTACCTATGTTTAATTCAATAGTTCTTTAAAAAGTTTTCTCAATGTTCCTTTCTAAAAGAGCTAGTATTATTTTTATTATTGGAATAGTTTTTCTTAATTTCTTTATAAATAGTAATGATATTTTGTAATATAATTTTCTCTTCTACCATTAGTGTTCTGATTCCTCAGATTTCTTTGAACTCTTTGCTTGTTTTAGTCATTGTGCTTCTTCTTGAGACTATCTTCAAATCTCTCATTCATATTTGAGTACCTAAATGGGTTGATTAGATGCTTGATATCTATGATCAGAACTTATCAACTGATAATTGTTTCAGTCTGGTCAATTTTCTTTGAAACAAATTGGGCAATCTTTCACCGAAGGGTAAAGCTTGACTGCCCACGCTCGGTGGGCTTGGCTATCTGTGTTGGTGGAAGAAAGAAGATGGCAATCTCACTGTTCACCATGTGATGTTTATTATGTCTCCTGTTTTCAGCTATACCTGATGTCCTCAAATTTATACTCCCTATGGTTCAGTCTTACTTGAATGTATATCTCTCATCTTTTAGTCTTCTGCTGAAGTGAAGGAGGGTTGGATGCCTCACTAAGTGAGTAAGGAGAGAGGATTTAAGCAGGCTGGCTACATAATTTTCAGGTCCCAGTGCAAAATGAAAATATCAAGCCACTTATTCAAGAATTTAAAGATGGCAGCAGCAGATCTTTAAACTTCATGGGGGCCTTCCCAGCCCACAGCCCTGTGCATGCCTATGGGTTTTGGTATTAAACTACTTCTTAAATAAATTTTAAATGAATTCTTTTCATTACAGCTTTATTTGCATCCCCTGTTCTTCAAAGGCACCTGGTGTCTCTAATGTCTGAGTTTCTTATACTTCTGTGGAACAACTGAACTTGCTTCTTGGCCTTCCTCTTTTCCCCAAGGCTCTCTCGCCAGAGCACTTGATTTTCATGTTGCTTCAGTCAACCTTGTGTCTTTGAGCCTACACAATTGTGTTGACATCTTCCCTACACTGTCCTTTCTTCTGTTGCTCTCCTTGTCCTTATGGATTTTTTGTCTTCTTTTCACAAGTCTGCTTTCTTTTATTTTACTAGTGTTTTCAGAGAAAATTGATGTATGTACTTATCTTTTATTTATCATGTTTAATAGGAAATCTAAATTTTAATTTTATATTTCTCCCAAAATCTTCTTCATTGATTTTTTTAATATATTTAAACTTTCTGTAAGGATCAGCATATTTATCGGGTAAATAAATTATTATATTTAGAAAACATTTTAACAGAAAATCTCAATTTTAAATAAAACTAAAGACAATAATAACTATTCACTTATTTTGTTCATTAAACAAAGTTCTTAAGATGTGCTTTATATATTAAAGTTATCTATATTATTTGATCATTCAACATTCAACAAATATTTATTGAATACTTCCAATGGGCCAAGTGCTACTCTGAAATCTTTGATTATATAACATTTATAAAACATGGCTATATTTGGTATGTTAGACCTACCGTTGGGGGGATCGTGGAGAAAATTAAGTTCTATTTCCTCATTTTAAAAATGACAAAAATGATGTTCAGGGATACTAGATTATGAACTTCTTTAAGAAAGGGACTTAAAGTCTCTTAGCATCCTTATTGTTAGTTACCTGGCATCAATAAATTGATGATTCATAGGATTTGTATTTAAGGACTTTAAAATGTAAGGCTTTATTTATTTATTTATTTATTTATTTATTTATTTAGAAACAGAGTCTCATTCTGTTGCCCTGGATAGAGTGCTGTGGTGGCATCATAGCTCACAGCTACTTCAAACTTTTGGGCTTAAGCAATCCTCCTGCCACAGCCTCCCCAATAGCTGAGACTATAGGGACCTGCCATGTTGCCTGTTAGTTTTTTTATTTTAGTAGAGACAGGGTATCTCTCTTGCTTAGGTTGCTCTCAAACTTCTGTGCTCAAGCAATCCACCTACCTCGGCCTCCCAGGGTGCTGGAATTATAGGCATGAGATACCACACCTGGTCTAAAAGGCATAATTTAAAACATTAAACTATAGATGACATCCATCTTATTTGTTATAAAATATATAAAAGTAAAATGTATGAAAATATACACAGTTCTCAGATATTTGTATTTTGAACCAATACAAATAATTTAAAAAGTTTATAATTGAGTAGAAAAATTATAATTTATGCAATACAAAGGAACCTTATAGAGCCTGTTCACCAAAAATCCAAGAGTTTTTGCCTTAGGGAAGAGCACATCATTGACAACATCTGCAGTATCTTTATGGGTAGCAATAATACTCTGAATGTGACCTTGGTTGGGAGGCCATGTAAGCAAAAGGAAGACCAGGAAAAAACTAGAACAAATTCTGTATTGATGAATGTTAGGGCATTGATAGCACACACCTCCTTTCACTGGATGCTTGGAATTGTGATGACCACAGCAGTTCACATGAGCAAGAGGTGTCTAGCTGCAGCATTCCTGAGGTGGCAGCCTCAGGAAAAAAGCTTGAAATAAACTCTCAGTTTGTCTCTTGCCAATGGCTTCTTGATAACATATGAAGATGATAAAAGACAAATTTGTTTTTTTTTTTTTTGAGACAGAGTCTCACTTTGTTGCCCTCAGTAGAAAGTACAATGTTGTGGGGTCACAGCTCACAGCAACCTTAAACTCTTAGGCTCAAGAGATCCTCTTGCCTCAGTCTCCCAAGTAGCTGGGTCTATAGGCACCTGCACAGCTATTTTTAGAGACAGGGTCTTGCTCTTGCTCAGGCTGGTCTTGAACTCCTGAACTCAGGCAATCCACCTGGCTCAGCCTCCCAGAATTAGAGATGTGAGCCACCACACCTGGCATTTAGACAAAGTAATTCTAAAAAGTAAAAATTAGGACTCCTAAAGTCTCTTGAAAGTGAAATGCAATTAAAACTTTACAAGGTAATTTACTAACCTTTTTACCCCACTAAGCAATGATGAAAATAGTCAGGAATTTATTGAATATCCTACACTATACTAGGAATTGTCCCAATTGCTTTGCCTACATTGTTCTATTTGAAACTTACAATAACAATTTTGCATTGTGACTGTTTATAGATGGAGAAATTAATGTTCAAAGTTAAGGGAGGGAGCTAGATCTTGAATCCAGTTTTCTCCTACTCTAAAGGCCATGGTCCAAGCAAATACACAGAGACCAAGTTTACACTACAACTGATTAAATTATTTTGGTGTTTATTTGTTCAAGATTTTTTGCTGGTTATGTTGATGAATAATTGGATACCTGATTATGAAAAAGAGTGGTATGAAAAAATTAGTATTATTAGTAAAAGTGGCTGTATCAAACAGGTCTGCAAGAAAACAAAAGACATTCACAGGATTCTCTGATTTCCGTGACTCTTTACAAATAACTTCTGAAAGCAGATCAAATGTATGATGAAGCCCCAAGTTTAACATATCATGTAATGAGAACTACATCATAGATCGCGTTTTATTTTCCCTATTTCTTAGTTGTCCCTCCCTCAAAAAACTGAAGTCTGGATTCTTACTATAAGATGTTACATTATCCCCAGCAAAGCATCATATATTCACTAAAACACAACTACTCAGAAAAAAGACTAAAGATGCATTTTAAGAAGGTTGTATTTATTCAAATTTGTTAAAATTTTCCAAAGATTAAAAACATCTAACTTCTTATTGAAACAAAAGATGCAAAGATCAACAGAAAATGCAAAATCATTGAGGAAACTGCTAGAAATAGGATGGTCACTGATAAAAGAAAAGGAAAAATCAAATGCAAAGTAATTTTTTCCTCTTCCTTTTTTTTTTTAATTTTAATTATCCAATAGAATGTGTAATTGTTTTTTTAAAAATTAAGAGTTAGCCATGAGGGAACCTAGTTTGTTAGAGCTCTATGTGTGCGTCTCCGTGTGTGTGCATATGCATTTCTGACTCAATGATTTATATTTCTACTCCTCCAACAAGGATTTAGAATTAGAAAAGTATATGGAAAAGGAGAGAAGGAAAGAAGAAAAGAGGAAGAGAGGGAAAGATTTTGGTTTGCTGGCATCAGAAAGATATGTGTATAATTAAGGCTATAGCTAAGTGAATATCAGAAAAACCAGAGCACGCAGTACTGGCAGAAAAAACATTCTCTGGGCCTTAAAACCAGTTGCTTAGGTACCAGTTATCTTCATTGCTTAAGATTTGTAAAATATGCCAGGTGTGGTGGCTCATGCCTGTAATCTCAGCACTCTGAAAGGCCAAGGTGGGAGGATTGCTTGACATCAGGAGTTTGAGACCAGCTTGAGCAAGGGCAAGACCTTCTCTATGAAAAAATAGAAAAATTAGCCAGGCATGTGGCAGGCACCTGTAGTCCCAGTTATGTGGAAGGCTGAGGCAGGAGGATTGCTTGAGGCCAAGAATTGGAGCTTGCTATGAGCTAGGCTGAGGCCACTGTATTCTACCAAGGGCAACAAAGTGAGACCCTGTCTCCAAAAAAAAAAAAAAAAAATATATATATATATATATATATATGCACATATATATGATATATTTTATAACTCAGGTAGAGTTCAAATTTTTAAAAATATGATTCATAAAAAATTATCAAATGTCTATAGGCGTATTTGATATCTTACAAGTAGAGCAAAATCTCAGGCTCTTTACAGTTCTTGATATTATAGCAGAAAATGTGAGAGTCCTGGGTCAGAGACAAAGGACTTCATTTGCTCAGTGCACAGCAAGCATGGGTTCTTTTTGTCTCCCGAGTCCTGTTGGGGTAATAGGAAAGGTTCTATGAAGATCCTGTAAACATCATTATTTTATGTCATAATTGAGGAACTTTCAGTTTAGAGAATCTAAGTCCTTTACAATATGCAGTTGGTAAACCTACTTACCCTTTGCTTCTGAAGGAGACATTTTAATTATTATACTAGAAAGTATGCAAGCTTACCATCTGCTCTAGAAGGAGACACCATCTCTATCTTCCAAGATTATCAGCTATCCAGAGATTCTTTAGAAGATAGTGTAGACAGAACAAAATATACAGGTAATATACAGGAAATATGAGAGATCTATGGAAAATTATCTCCTGATAAAAACATAGGGGTACTATATTAAATATTCTGAGCTTGGAACCATGATTAATTTCTAGGGAGAGCTTAGGTCACCAGTTTGGCAGCTTTGCAGCTGTTATTTCATGTGTGAGAGATGAACAGGCTGATAATCAGAGTAGAAAAGATCCCTCTTCCAGCCTCCAAATATCAGCTTCATATAGTTTAATAAGCCATAATCCCATTGGTAACAATCTTCTCAATTACAAATTACATAAGTTATTTTGACTTTTCTGGTTGTACACATATATGATTACATCTGTCTATTTATCTATATTTATCTCTCAATCAGTATATAAATATGTTTTTCTAGGAATAATAAAGTCAAACACAAGGGCCAGCTGGTATCCTAAATGTGAAGTGAGCCAAATGGGGACTATGGTAGGATTTCTCAATCTTGGTAATTTTGACATCTGGAACTGAGATAACTCTTCACTGTCGGAGGCTATCCCATGCATCGTGGAGTGTTTAGTGGTGTCCCTTGCTTCTACTCACTGAATATGAGTGGCATCCCCACCCCCGCTTCTGACAACCCAAAATGTTTCCAAACATTGCCAGATATCCCTGGGGGGCAAAATCACTTTGGGGTGGGAATCCCTCACTAGAGAAAAGAGAAGGACTCAGTTTAAAAGGTTCAGGCTCCATTCCTTGCTGATTGTTGAAAGGTGGGAATACTGGTCTATTGAAAAAATTTCAACAGAAGTCAGAAATCTTGGCATTTTTCAAGTATTAAAGCACTCAGTTTTAAAATATTAGTATATACGTCTTATTTCTAGAGGGTTAGACATTTGTGAGTTTTCAGTAACTTCTGAGCTAGACCATATCCAACATTAGAACACAAAATTTCACATATGTGGGTGTCTGGGATAGGTCATTTTTGAGTATGAACCAGTAATAAAGAGAGTGATGTAGGGTATTGGGAGTACACAAAGCAGGTTGGAGTAATGGGGAAAGGATTGAACCAGAGGAATAATGAGATTAAAAAAAAAAAAAAAAAAGAACCTTTTTGCTTTGGAGATTGGAATGTGTATGAGTATTTATCCCTTATGAACTTTCTAGTTTTCCTTTTACTTATCTTGGCTGCTCAAGGGCTGCACCTGTAGCAAGGAGCTTCCTCACCATGCTTTGGCTCTCCAAGGGAAAATGAAATTCATAGAAGGAAAACATGTTATCATAGCTCTTTTATCAACCTTATGTGCCATTTGCTGTTTTATCTACCTAGGATATTAGTCGTGCAATCTACTGGAAATAAACATCTTTATAAAACCAGCAGTTCTTAAAACATTTTAATCATTTGTACTGAGACTTCCACTCATTCTCTTTTTGTTTTGTTTTCTTTTTTTTTTTAATTAAATCATGGGGCACTATGTGCTGGTGTTATATACAATTTGAAATATTTTCATTGAACTGGTTAACATAGCCTTCATGGCATTTTCTTTTTTTTTTTTTGAGACAGAACCTCAAGCTGTCACCCTGGATAGAGTGCTGTGACATCGCAGCTCACAGCAACCTCCAATTCCTGAGCTCAAGCGAGTCTCTTGCCTCCGCCTCCCAAGTAGCTGGGACTACAGGCACCTGCCACAACGCCCGGCCGTTTCTTGGTTGCAGCCGTCATTGTTGTTTGGCAGGCCCGGGCTGGATTCGAACCCACCAGTTTAGGTGTACGTGGCTGGCGCCTTAGCCCGGTGAGCCACAGGTGCCGAGCCATGGCATTTTCTTAGTACACTCTGAGATAAATGTCTCTGAGTCAATTATCCAAAAATAATACATTTTTTAAATTAAATCATAGCTGTGTACA
>CAUYON010028230.1:0-18887 GCA_963573935.1 Arctocebus calabarensis
TATAGTGATCAAGAAAATGCCATGAAGGCTATCTGTAACAGTACAATCAAAACATTTCTGAATGTATATGAATCGTGCCCTATGATTGCACCAATGTACAGAATTATGATTCAATAAAATTATAAAAAAAAAAAAAAGAAAGCCACGTCCTTGCACTTTTTTCCTCCCTAGTATTATTCTACTTACAAGTACAAGTCAACAGGAAGTATTTGCTATAGTGAAAATTCCACTATGACTGGCTAATAAATTTTTGTCCACCAGGTAAGGTGGGTGTGGTGAGTATTAAGCAATCACTTAAATCTCAGCAGTAGCTAAGTCTGGGAAAACATGCAAGAGAGTTTCATTTTTCCCTAAGTCCTAGAAGGGAACCACACAGAGTCAGATATAATAGAATGGAGATAAGGGGGATCATATTAGTGTTTTAAAGTAGAATAATGGAACAACATTAGTAACAGAATAAAGGGATAAGTAAGAATGTCGAAGAATCAGAACGTTTACCTTGTTCCAAAATCTTGGGCAGAAGCTGTCCATCTCTGAAGTCAGTGGTTTCTGAAAAATTCCTAGTAATCTTCAATTTAACGTCTCCAGATGGACTAGAAATCTAGTACTTAGAAGGGAGGGATGTTTATCTTTTCAGCTGGAAAACATGAAGCCAAGGATGAATATCTTGGGGATTTCCTGCTGTGTCAGTTGTTACCAAGGGATGAGAGAAAGACATGATTCAGTCATTCAACAAGTATTTACCCAGTTCCAAGGATAGGCTATCTTTAGTGGAGATACTCAGTGACCAAGACAGACTAATATCCCTGCTCTTGGGAAGCTTATATCCTGGTGAATGAGACCTTCATAAATAATTAAACTAATGGCAACCAAGTACCATGAAATGCTGTGAAGAAAATATAGCATTGTGAGAGTTACCGGTTATTTTACACTGGGTGGTCAGGAGAAATGTCTCTGAGGTGACATTTAAGCTGAGACCACAATGACAAGAAGAGCTCAAGCATTAGAAATTCACAGAGGGACTCGGTGCCTGTGGCTCAACGAGCTAAGGCGCCAGCCATGTACACCTGAGCTGGCGGGTTCGAATCCAGCCCGGGCCCGCCAAACAACAATGATGGCTGCAACCAAAAAATGGCTGGGCGTTGTGGCAGGCGCCTGTAGTCCCAGTTACTTGGGAGGCAGAGGCAGGAGACTCGCTTTAGCCCCAGGAATTGGAGGTTGCTGTGAGCTGTGATGCCACAGCACTCTATTCAGGGCAACAGCTTGAGGCTCTGTCTCAAAAAAAAAAAAAAAAAGAAAAGAAAATATAGCATTGTGAGAGTGACTGGTTATTTTACACTGGGTGGTCAGGGCAAATGTCTCTGGGGTGACATTTAAGCTGAGACCACAATGACAAGTAGGGCTCAGGCATTAGAAATTCACAGAGGATCTCAGGCAGAGGAATGTGTGCAGAGGCCCAGAGGTAGAAGCAAGTTGACACCTCCAGGTGACCAAAAAGAGCCAAATGTGAGAAGTTCAGTGCATGTAGCAAGAATTGGGTCAGACCAGAGGCAAAGTCTCCCAGGGCCCACTGGCCCAGTCAGCCCTGATGTGGAGTACGGATTTTTTTCTAAGTGCAATGGAAAGCCCTTGGAGAGTTTTAAACAAGGTAATATTATATAAGACCTGATTTACTTTCAGGTCAGTTGGGTGAGAATGGGTGATAAGTATTTAAGAGTGGAAGCAGAGAGAAAAGTCAAAAGGCTGTTGCAAAGCCAACCATAGTGGAGGTGGGAGGCTGAGGCAGGAGGGTTGCTCAAGCCTAGATGTTCGAGGCCAGCATGGACAACATAGCAAGACTTCATCTCTGAAAAAAGTTATGGCAATAATGCAGGTTAGAGGTAAAGTTGGAGTCACTAGGAAAGTAACAGCGGAGATGGAGGAAAGTTGATGGATTCAGGGTATATTTTGGAGATAGAGGCAATAGGACTTGGAGGATTGGATGTGGAGGGGAAGGAGTTAAAGATGACCCTAATTTGGAATCTGTGTGCTCAGTGGACAGTAGTACCATTTACTGAGCTCGTGGAAACTGGAGAAGGACCATGTCTAGAAGACAGTTGGGAATCAGGAATTCTGTCTTGCGTGTGACTTAAGAAAGGGGATGCATATAAATTTTCTGTTAATTGAAATCAGGTCAAGCTTAGGATCCATTGGGAAGACAGGCTTTGGGCTAGAGGAATGAGGGTTTGGAGTCAAGATAGGAGAGGCAGACGATGAAGAATCTGGTTCAAGATTCCCAAGAAGGACCTGGCTTAGAATGACAAACATTACTTTTACAGAGGAGCTCTGACTCATCCATGAGGTACCAGCTGTGTCCTCATCCTTCTGAGCCAGGATTTCTGGAAAGTTGGGAAAAGAGCAATGTCTCATGGTGGTGACTGATTTCAGTGCAGGAGGTCAGATATGTAAAGGACCTCACTTGCGGGATGAACAGGATGGCAACTCTTTGTCTCTTTAGGAACTGGAGCTCTGCTATCGAAGGCCTGGAGAAGCCCAGATGTTTTCTGAGTTCTACGTTGCCTACGCGGGGTCAGGGATCCGGCTGAAAATGAGAGACAAGAAACATAGGATTGTGGTATGGGAGGCCTTGGTGAAACCAGGTAAACTGGGACAGGTCACAGGAGCCCAGAAGTAGGGGGGAGAAAGGAAGTCAGTGAGTGTCGTGTGCACATGTGTGTGACAGTGAGCAATATCACAAATTTTAAGACAGTCGTACTCTACTGCCCAGGCTAGAGTGCCATGGCATCAGTCTAGCTCTCTAGAACCTCAAGCCCCTAGGTTCAAGCAATCCTCTTGCCTCAGCCTCCCAAGTAGCTGGGATTACAGACAGCTGCCATAATGCCTGGCTAATTTTTCTATATTTTAGTAGAGACGGGGGTCTTGCTCTTTCTCAAGCTGGTCTCAAACTCCTAAGCCCAAGGTATCCTCTTGCCTCAGCCTCCTGCAGTGCTAGGATTATAGGCATGAGCCACAGTGCCCAGCCCATTACTGCTGAGAAGAAATAGCCCAGGGAAATTAGGTGTCTTTATCTAGTCACAAGACAGCTGTGACCAGAATTTAAACTCATCAGTCCATCTCTCTAAGCCCTGCGTTCTCTCCTGTGTGCACCATGGTGTCTCCACATTGCCCTTGACGCAGCAGATCTTGACATCCACGATGCTCGTGGCAAAGTTTCTCATGATAGCTTGGATGAAGGATAAAAAGAATAAGAACTAGATGGTTATGTGGCTATGTATGGATTAAGCTAATTTTGGCAATAGCAGATACTTTCCCCCGGTAGACAACAGGGTATCAAATAATGAATTTTCTGGCATGGAGATATCACAACAGCCTTAATCCAACACCTCCACACTAAGAACCAAAATTCCCCAAACAGTCTTTTTAGCTGTCAGAAAATGGAGCTGCCTCTTGAGCTAATGCAAACAGATTATATGGGCAATGACCGTAGTAGAACTAGAGGCTGGAGGGCTCAGAGCAGCTGCAGGTCTGAGGTTGTGGAATGAGGGTGGACTTGACCCAGTTTTGGCCTGTGTGCAACCACAGGTGGAGAACTAACCAACTTCAGCTTCAGTTCTGGGTTTGAATCCCATTCTGGTGCTGACCTGCTGGATGATCTCGGGGAAATTACTTGTTTGTGTCTCAGGTGCCTCATCTGTAAAATGAGGATCATAATGACTAACTGGTCATTATGGAAAGATTAAATAAACTAATGCTTGTACATGCCTCATGCCATGGTCCTTGATAAACAGTATTCTTTTTCCCCATATTAAGCCAATCTCATCCTCCCAGCAATAATTCCATCCCTTGGAGCTCACAGAAGTCTATTTCCTTCCCCTTGGGAAAACCTATCAGATTCCTGATGGCCTTCCTTACGTCTCCTCTTATAGGAGTTAAACATCCCCAGTCCCTTTCATAATTTCTCTCCCATTTTGTTTGTTTGTTTGTTTGTTTTTGTAGAGACAGAGTCTTACTTTATTGCCCTTGGTAGAGTGTTGTGACATCACAGCTCACAGCAACCTCCAACTCCTATGCTTAGATGATTCTCTTGCCTCAGCCTTCTGAGTAGCTGGAACTACAGGTGCCCCCCACAACGCCCGGCTATTTTTTGTTGTTGCAGTTTGGCCAGGGCAGGGTTTGAACCCACCTCCCTCGGTATATGGGGCCAGCACCCTATCCATTGAGCTACAAGCACTGCCCCCTTCTCTCCCATTTTGGTCTGTAAATTCTTTACTGTCAACATTCTCAAAAGATACTCCCATTGGTGAATATGAGTCAGAATTAACTACCAGACTGTTCAGTCTGCGTGGAGAATGTGGAACGCCCTCCTCCCTCCATTCAAATGCACCCTGTGCTCCCTGTACCACAGTCTGAACCCCCCTCTCCTTGGACCCCCCTCCTGCACTGAGAGGTCACTTGAACTTGGGTTTTGCTCAGGCTCTCAGGCCTGTTCACACAAACTGCAGGGAACTCCCTTTCTCTCCTTTACATGAAATTTTTTAAGTCTCTTCTCTCTCTCTCTTTTTTTTTTTTTGAGACAGAGCCTCAAACTGTCGCCCTTGGAAGAGTGCCATAGCATCACAGTTCACAGCAACCTCCAAATCTTGGGCTTAAGCAATTCTTTTGCCTCAGCCTCCCAAGTAGTTGGGACTACAGGCACTTGGCTATTTTTGGTTATGTCATTGCTGATTGGCAGGCCCCGGCTGGATTCAAACCTGCCAGCTCTGGTATATGTGGCTGGCACCTTAGCCGCTTGAGCTACAGGTGCCAAGCCTTTTCTTTTTTTTTTTTTTTTTGTCATTTTTTTTCCTACCAAAATTCATTCATTCTTCCCATGTGCTAAGATTGCTTGATCTTGATTCTTGATTCTGACATCCAAATCCAGAACACACATGTTCAATCTGTGTGAGTCCAGAAAGCCAAACAAGACAGGGAAGCCAATTTCTACCCAGAATAAGGAGATGACAAATAGTTGTTTTGTAACAATTTCCCACAGTGTTTGGACCAAGTCGATGTCAAATAGTTTTAAACTTTACCTAGCAAGGTATTTGGTTAGTTCTCCACTAGGGATTCAGTTCAGGCAAAGACTGGATAAAACCGTGTTTGTGATATGTAGGATCAATTGCTATTGCTTACTCAGATGACTTCTCTCACTTTATTAGTCTACTACGGTCATTGCCTCTGGGCCTCAGTGTCCCCATATGCTTAAGGAAAAGATTCAGCATCCAAAAATCTCAGGAGTGATTGGAGCCAGGAGGTGTGTCATGTGTGTTAATAACTAGTACTGTAACAGGTGCTCATTTTTCTCTGTTTTCTCCAGAAGATCTCAAACCTGCAGCTGCTCTGACCTCTCCAGCCTCCGTAGGTCAGTAACAGCTCTTAGAGACCACAGAAGCCAATGGCAGTTCCAGGGTGTTCCGTCTTGTCTTGGAGAGAAGGGAAGAGAGAATGGAGGGGCTCCATCATTGCAAACCTCACAAGCATCAGGCCTGGCAGAGTGGTGTATGTCCTGAAGAGTCCCCTCCAACACCACCACCCCCATTGCTGCTGCTCACACAGGCCCCAGAAGCCCCCACTCAATGACCTCACATGCCCGCATGATGAACCCCACTACATACCCTGTTTGGGCAAAATACCTGGCGAGATGTTGACATGAGGGAGCACGGAGATGCCTTTCTGATGGTCAGATGCCTTTCCAGAGGGAGAAGGAAGGGAGAGATGCAGCCAGGAAAGAGGAAAGAGCTGGGGGCAGGGGGAGGATTGGAAGTGGAGGCTGTGGTGGGAGCCTTCTTTCTTTGTTGACAGCCTCACCTCGCCCCCGGACACCCCAGCCTTGCTGCACTTCATGGACAGGCATCAAGAGCAGCTGGTAGCACAAGTGACATCAGTGGATCCTGTCTTGGACAAGCTGCATGGACAGGTGCTGAGTGAGGAACATATGAGCAGGTGCGGGCTGAGGCCAGCACACCAGACCAGATGCGAAAGCTGTTCAGCTTCAGCAAGTCCTGGGATCAGGCCTGCAAAGATCGATTCTACCAAGCATTGAATGAGACCCATCCTCATCTAATAATGGATCTCCTGGAGGGAGAAGTGGGGATGCAAAAGGGTATCCTGCCACCCAGAAGCTGAAGTCTGAACCTCTGCCATGGAGTCCTGGCTCTACCTGACCCTTCTTTTTTTTATTTTGAGACAGAGCCTCAAACTGTCACCCTGGAGAGAGTGCTGTGGCATCACAGCTCACAGCAACCTCCAATTCCTGGGCTCAGTGAGTCTCTTGCCTCTGCCTCCCAAGTAGCTGGGACTGCAGGCGCACACCACAATGCCCGGCCATTTTTTGGTTACAGCCGTCATTGTTGTTTGTCGGGCCGGGCTGGATTCGAACCCGCCAGCTCAGGTGTACGTGGCTGACGCCTTAGCCCATTGAGCCACAGGCGCTGAGCCAACTACCTGACCATTCTTTAGGTCTCACTTTCTTTATCTATAAACGAGCTGCCCTCTGACTTTCCTTCCAGCTGCAAAGTGATGGAGCTTTGATGCTGCCTCTGCCCTCCTCTCCCCCCGGCTGGGCTGCCTCTTGGCCTTCACAAGCCAGCAATCCAGGTAGGATAACAGCATCTCAGGGAATGTCCATTGGCTGGTGAGTGTCCCACAGACCTTGTAGAGCCTGGTCTGGTGACCTCGGCAGCCAAGCCTAGAGCCCCCCATCGAGCCGCAGGAGGAGTAGGAAGGATGTGGGACTGTTCATTCTGGTGGAGACAGACAATGGAAATGCACCTGTGTCCTTAGGGCAGGAGTGTTGAATGGGTTATGAATTGTGAAGGGGGATGAAGATTTATAATTTATTTTTCAGTTGTGGTTCTATCCAGATAATCCCACTCCAGCTTTGAGGAGTCACCCCAAAAACAGAAATAGAGGAATTCTCACAAGGGAGTGCCCCAAATGGTCCCAAGATGGGGCCATTTAAACTTTTTTTAAATTTCAGATTAATATGAGGGTACAAACGATTAGGTTATATTCTTCGTGTTTGTTAGGTAAGGTCCAAATTGTAGTTGTGCCCCTCCCCCCGGGGAGGTGTGCCCTATACCCTTACCTTGTGCCTGTTAGATAAAAGCTCACCTATTCCCCTCCCTTTCCCTACCCGCCTCAATTGAATTTAATTGAGTTTTTCTCTTGTGTGGGCATGTATTTGTTCACTTACTGGTTTCATATTAGTATTGAGTATATTGAATACTTCTTTTCCATTCTCGTGATAATTCACTAAGAATGTTCTCCAATTTCCATTCAGGTTTTTGTTTTTTTTTTTCCATTCAGGTTAATACACAAGATGTAAAATCTCTATCTTTTTATGGCTGAATAGTATTCACCTGCAAGTATATGCGAATCGATCTTTGCATGTATACATATACCACAAATTATTGAGCCAAGCATAGGTTTGTGGGCAATTGGGTTGATTCCACATCTTGGCAATTATAAATTGAGCTGCAATAAATATTCTAATCCAGATTTCCTCAGGATAAAATTATTTTTTTTCTTCTGGATAGATACCTAGTAATGAGATTGCAGGATTAAATGGAAAGTCTATTTTGAGTTCATTAGGGATTCTCCACACTTCTTTCCAAAGAGGCTTCCACCAACAATGTGAAAGTATTTCCTTCTCTCCACAACTAAGTGTGGGACTTTGTAATGTGAGCTAACCTTACTGGGGTTAGGTGACACCTTGGTGGTTTAGATTTGCATTTCTTTGCTGATTAGGAAAACAAAAATTTTTTCATATATTTGTTAGCCATTTGTTGCAGGAACGGAGACTCGAGGGACAGTAGCTTTGCCTCAGGTGTAGAACTCACACCTGTAATTATTAGGGTATGTAAGAAACAGACTATACACTCTTTAGATGGCGTGTAACAAATCATCTTTATTCTGGGCCACCTTATATACACTGGTGGTCACATACAAACTTAATCTTATGATCTATAGCCTTTTACTATTACCTAACTTCTTCTGACTAAAATTAACTTGTGGAAAAGCATTCATTCTACAAATCATCAATGCTTTCTGTTTTTACATTCTTCTCAGACATGCGTCAGCTTTTGAACAAAATAAAGATCATAAAGAGCTGCAGGGAATTAGGGAATGAAGCCCCTCCAAGCACACATTTTGTTAACCCAAAATGGATTTATGACTTTGTTTTTCTACAGAGCGGAGTTCTATAGGCTTCAGGACATTATTCGCAAAACATAAGTCATCCTCTGATCCGTATCACCAGGGGTGGGGTTGTCAGCCCCTAACCACCTGGGCTTAATGGAAGCATACTTTCAAAGTCACTGTTTTTATGGACTTTTAATTCCGGACAAACAGCCTCTGTGTGTATGCTTCAGGGGGAGCCCAGCCCTCTTTCTTCTGTATTAGCAGAAGCCATTTTAACCCATTAAAGGCTTGCCTTTGTGTGGCTATGTAGGGTGGTCTTCTAACCCTACAGCCATTTGTCTGTTTTCTTGGGATAAGGTTCTGAGCATGTCTGTTGCCCAGTGATGGGGTGGGATTATTTGCTCTTTTTATGTTGATTAATTTGAGTTCTCTGTAGATTCTGTTATCAACCCCTTTGTCAAATGCATAACAGGCAAATATCTTTTCCCATTCTGAAGGCTGTCTATTTGCTTTGATTGTTGTGTCCTTAGCTGTGCAGAAGCTTTATAACTTAACTAAGTCCCATTTATTTATTTTTGTTGTTGTAATTTCCAATGGAGTCTTTCTTCATAAAATCTATCCCCAGGCAGATATCATCAAGAGTTTTTCCCACTCTTTCATCCAGTATTTTTACCCTTTCATGTCTTAGATTTAAATCTTTTATCCACCATGAATCAATTTTTGTAAGTGGTGAAAGGTGCAGGTCCAGTTTCAGTCTTTTTCATGTAGTTATCCAGTTATCCTAGCACCGTTTACTGAATAAGGATTCTTTTCCCAATCATATGCTTTGGTTTTGTTTATCAAAGATCAGATGGCAATAAGAGGCTGATTTCATCTTTAGGTTTTCTATTCTGTTCCATGGAACCATGTCTCTATATTTTTGTGCCAATACCATACTGTTTTCATCACTGTGGACTTGTTACATAACCTGAAGTCTGGTAGTGTGATGCCTCCACATTTGTTGTTATTACTAAGAACTGCAGGCTCTGCACCTATAGCACAGTGGTTACGACACCAGCCACATGCACCCAGGCTGGCAGGTTCAAGCCCAGTCCGGGACAGCTGAACAACAACAACTGCAACAAAAAAAAAAAAAGAAAGAAAGAAAAAACATAGACATTGTGGCAGAGGCCTGTAGTCCCAGCTACTCGGGAGACTGAGGCAAGAGAATCACTTAAGCCCAAGAGTTTGAGGTTGCTGTGAGCCGTGACGTCACAGCACTCTACTGAGGGCAACATAGTGAGACTATCTCAGAAAAAAAAAAAAAACTTAGCTGGCTATGGGGACCTGTGTCTGGAGAGAAGAGTATTCCCGAACTTTTGTATCCCTGCTCTTGGACATGTTCAGTAATGGAGTGAAGTCCAGCAGCACACACTTCGAGAAAGATGTTCTTTGCCTAAGATCCAGGTGACCATGGCTGTTCTCTGGTCCCATGTAGGATCAGTTTGTGTAGAAAGAATAAAATTATCAGGCTCAGCGCCTGTGGCTCAACGGGTTAAGGCGCCAGCCACATACACCTGAGCTGGCAGGTTCAAATCCAACCCGGGGCCCACCAAACAACAAGGACAGCTGCAACCAAAAGATGTCCGGGCGTTGTGGCAGGTGCCTGTAGTCCCAGCTACGTGGGAGGCGGAGGCAAGAGACTCACTTGAGCCCAGGAATTGGAGGTTGCTGTGAGCTGTGATGCCATAGCACTCTATCCAGGGTCACAGCTTGAGGCTCTGTCTCAAAAAAAAAAAAAAAAAAGAATAAAATCGTCAGGAGTCTTCACTTGGCTTTCAGAGACAAGAAAGCTGTGCATAATGACTCTGCTGCTTTGGATGGATTCTAGATAACTGCCCATGTTGGTGGTTCTTTGCTAAATGTGGCAGGTGTACAACGTGCATTGGAACTTGATGTCCTCAGCTATCTTAAAAGGAAAAAAGTGCTGTATTTGTTTTAAGCATTGTTTTTGATTCAAATGGCCAAATTCCTCATGGAGGAATCTCAGAAGCCTGGGAGAGTCCTCTTAGGACAAAATTATCTATTCGTATTGCCTTGCACTGGGCATCACATCTCACATGACAGTGCCCATCCACTATCAGTCCAAAAGCCAATTCTAATTTATTTCATTCTCAAGGTAAAAAGTCACAAATCTCTCTAGAGCAATGGTTCTCATCTTGTGGGTCGCGACTCACAGGAACTGTATTAAAGACAGGAATTAGGAAGGTTAAGAACCACTGCTCTAGAAGAAGCTGAGGTGGAGTCTAGTAGCTCAGAGTCTGCCCAAGGTGCTGTCCTCCAAGTTCTAGCTTCCAGTTGGAGGTGCAATGATTGTCGGGTCCACAACATGCAAAAACATTGCAGGCAGGGTATATGGGAGTAGCCTCCAACTTCCTGCTGGGCCACCTCGAAGGATTGCCTCACCTTGCAGGGAGATTCACACAGTCCTTGCTCCTTTCTGAGCTATTTTCAATATCTTGGGACTATATTCATAAAGAAAGACAGCACAGGCATTCTTGAAGCTGAACCAGACGTGTCTGCTAGGGCTTCCTTCTCTGTTCTAAAAGTATTATGTTTATTAACTCATTAACTCTGAGGACAACCCTGTATTAAGAGTCCTCCAGAGAAACAGAATCACTAGGTTCTCTCTCTCTCTGCCTCTTGGTTATATATATATATATATATATATATATATATATACACTCACACACATATGCACACACACACTCTCCTAGTGGTTCTAGGTAAATAAAATAATCGTGAGAGAGAGACAGACAGACAGACAGACAGAGAGTTATTTTAAGGAATTGGCTCACACAATTACAGAGGCTGACAAGCCCAAAATCTTCAGGGTAGGCCAACAGGCTGGAGACTCCAGGAAAAGAGCTAATAAGCAGTTCAAGTCCAAAACTGTCTGCTGGAGAATTCTCTCTAGTTTCAACGGAAGTCAGTGCTTTGTTCTATTTAGGCCTTCACCTGGTTGGATAAGGCTCACCCATCCTCTGGATGGCAATCCACTTTACTCAACATCCACCGATTTAAATGTTTATTGCTTTTTGCTTTGTTTTGTTTTGTTTTTGAGATAGTCTTGCTCTTTTGCCTGGGCTAGAATATAGTGGCGTCTTCATAGCTCACTGTAACCTCAAACTTCTGTGCTCAAACTTCAAGCCTTCTGAGTAGCTGAGTCGCTGGGGCTATAGGTACACACCACCACACCTGGCTAATTTTTTTCTATTTTTGGTAGAGACAAGGTCTCGCTCTTCCTTAGGCTCCAACTCAAGACCTCAAGCAATGTGCCTACTTCCTCCTCCCAGAGTGCTAGGATTATAGATGTGAGCCACTATACCTGGCCAGATTTAAATGTTAATCTCATCTAAAACCACCCTCATAGAAATATCCAGAATAATGTCTGACCTAGGTTTTATCACCTAGCCAAGCTGACCCACAAAATTAACCATCACACATCACAAACCCTATGATACTGGGTGCTACTCTCATCATTTTACAAGGAAACTGAGACAGAGAAATGTTAAATAACTTCCCTAAAACCCAACAGAAAGTAATTGGTGGTGTTGAGACTCAACCGCTGGCAGGCTAGCTCCAGGGGCTGCCAAACCCTTCCTCAAGCTTCCCTTGTCAAAGTCACTCACCACCATTCCAGACCTGGAAATGAATCCATTGTAGAAATCCCTGGAACTTGCTGTGATTGGCTACTATAGGGGGCCACATACATCTGGAACTAGGTCATTATTTTTTACCATCACACAGATTTTAACTATCAAAAACTATAGGCTTCTATCCCCGTTTGTGAGCCTAAAATTTTTTCATTTTTAATTCCCTGTGGTATTCATTGAATTTCAACAAGTTCCTTTTTTTTTTTTTAACCAGTGGGATGCAGACCAAACGGGAAATGCAGATCTAGTTTCAGGATCTGTGCTCCGCCCCACTTGTGATCATCTGTGCCAATACCAGTCTGACAAAAAGGACTTGGTGTGGGAAACAGGCCCACGTCTCCCCTACAAACTGGGTCAGATTCAGGGTCTCCTGCCCCAAGATTAACCACTCCCTGCAAAAGCCGACCATCCCTTCAGAGGAACTGTCATGTCCCCACCCCCAACCTCTGCTGATAGAAACATGCAAGTTTGAGGACTTCATTCCCCTGGTAAGGACAGTAGTAACTGTCTGATGTTTTACATAACAAAGGTGGGTTGTGTTAAGCCTGGGCATGTTACAAGTAGTACAGATGAAGGAAAGGTTGGCAGTGTAGGTGGCCTTGTGTTAGCTTTGTATGTTGTGATGCGAGTGTTTGTCTCCTGAGCTGCCTGGATGGTCCTTTGCCATTGTGCAGACCTGTCCCCCTCTCCTAACTCCTAAACTGTAGCAGGAACAGCCAGTTTGTATAACTGGCACTTTCCTCCCAGGCTTAGCAGGCTGGCCACAGAGATGTTAGCCGGGCCATTTTCTGAGCGGAGCAGAGAAGGCAGGCTGCAGCAGGAAAGAGAATGAAGCAAATGGGCAGAGAGAAGCAGGGAAGAGGGCTGGAGACTGGGGTCACGGGGGATCACCCAGGCTTCCGGTCCCCGCTTCCACCATATTGCTAAAGCCAAGCTATATCCATGCCCTCTGGTTCCATGAGACATTCTGCTTCCTTCTAATTTCCCCTTTTTTGGTTAAGCCAGTTCCTTTCTCTTTTCTGTTATTTGCAAAAGAGTCCTAAAACACACACACTGCCTTCAATCCTTTTTGAAATAAGGCAGGAACGTAGTGCCTTTCCAGAGTCACTTAAATCTGTACCCCCTTTTCACTAATGCAATAAAGATAGAATTAATTATAACATCAGTATTTGGTTCTATTTACCTGTTTATTTGAGGCACAAATGGACAGCTAAGAACTGTCCAGTTAAGAACACTATTAAGAGCATGACCTTCCCCCCAACACTTAAGCCTTCTTATTAGGAGCTATAGGCATCTGTACATCATGAAACCACATTCCTCACATTGGGACACAGCAAGGCAGATAAGGTAAAATACAGGGTGGACTGGGGGGGGGGGGTTAGGATTGGAGAATATGTGGAAGATGTTAGAATTTAGATTGATTATTGAATTATGGGAGAATACAGAGAGGCAGCACAGGGAGGTGCTGAGTCCTAATAGGAAAACACAGATGGACTATTGAGAAGGCAGACAGCCTGTTACTAGTGGAAAAGAATAGGCAGGGGGTTTGAAAGGGCGAGCCCACATATTGATGGGTCAATAAAAGCAGAGAAGGGGCAGTTGGAAGGACTCTACAGTCTTGCAGGCTCCACCCCTGTCTACCCCTGGGGTTTTCCTGTGGCCTTTGCTCCCAGTGGCACCTTGCCCCAGTGAGAAGAAACAGATGCTGTTTTAGGAAGGCACAGTCTAGCTGGGGAGGAGGAGCCCTTCCTCCGTTCAAGGGCCAAAATACCTCAATCCTTCGCATGTGGAAGCTTCAGTCCTTGGAGTGCAAAGAGAAATCAGGGCCAGTTCTACATGAAGAGAACAAAGCTTTATAGCTCACGGCTCCTTTAGGATGCGCATCTAACGGTATCTCAGTGGGGCAGCAGCACGTGCATTCACTAAGGAGTCCTCCTAGCAAAATTCCTTCATAAAATGATCAGCTTGGCCAGGCGCGGTGGCTCATACCTATAATCCTAGCACTTGGGAGGGTGAGGTGGGTGGATTCTCAGAGCTCACAGGACCAGTCTGAGCCAGAGCAAGACCTCATCTCTAAAAAAAGAAAAAATAGCTGGGCATTGTGGCAGCTGCCTGTAGTCCCAGCTACTTTGGGAGGCTGAGGCAAGAGAATCTCTTGAGTCCAAGAGTTTGAGGTTGCTGTGAGCTATGACGCCACGGCACTCTACCAAGGGTGACAAAGTGAGACCCTGTCTCAAAAGAAAAAAAAAAAAAGATCAGCTAGTAGTATCTCCACCCTCACCCCTAGAGGCAAAACCAAAGACTATCTTCCTGCTGCTTGACCTCAGGGCCACACAGTACAGGTACACCTGCAAACGTACACCCTCACACCCTCAGGGCTTCCTACAGCAAAAGCAAAAGGCAAAGTTTGCTGAATGTACTAAATGAATGAATTCTCACATGATGTTACTCTTTAAAGAGTTGTACAGACCACCATTCACCCCCACTCCTCCCAAAACCTACACAGGTCCATCTCTCTCCCTTTTGTGCATGGTTATCCCTTTTTTCCCTTTCCAAGGTCTCCTCTGATAGAAATGCCACCTTTCACGTGAGCTATCTTAGGGCTAGGCAGATCTCTGGAATTTGAGCGACTAGGCTCCTCCTCTTGCCCTTACAGGTTGGCCACCACAGTCCCCAAGAACAGCCCTCACACAGAGCCCAGCCACAGTCCCCACAGTCTCATCCCAAGGAAATGGGAGCCCTGTGTCCAGGAGAGTCTGGATCCACAGGTCCCAAATGTCCAGGAGACATCTGGAGAGTGCCCTTCACATAGGACCGCTCCTCAGGTTTCAGTTCTTGGCTATGCTTGGCGGCAGCAGCAAAGCCTAAATCAGGAAAAACACACAATCCAGGTCAGCCCCAGCCCCTGTGTTCAGCGTGATACCTGGACAAAGACTACCCACTTTGTCCTGGGGCTGCACGCTAAGGTCCTCTCTGCTTGGCCAGGGCCAACTCCGGGACATGGCAGCTCCTCCTGAGGGTGATGCAGCATCATTGGCTTGGCCTGGCCCAGGTCAGGGTGCCAATACTCCTCACCAGCCCCCTCGGGAAGACTCACCCCAAGGAGGGACCTTGAGTCCACCCTCCAACTTGCAGATTGCACAAGAAGGGAAAGGGACACAGAAACTCCTAGGCTGAGAAAGAGGAGCCAAGGAGGCCTCCACTTCCCAGGCTCTTAGGCCCACCCATCAAAGGGACCACAGAGGCTGAGGTTACCTCTCCCTAAAGGACAGCCACTAGAGGGCTGTGGCCCCCGCTCCAAATATTCTGTTCCAGGAGGACTAACACATTAGATGATACAGCGATGTTTCCCCAAATGACAAAACATTTGCAAGCACAAAATAGGATACAAAAACAACCCACAAATAAAGGTAGAAAAAATGTCCCAACCTACACCCATGGAGCTTTCTTGTTGGTGACCAAAGGCCTACAACTGGAGGAAGAGGGTCTGGCCACCTGTCACTGTCAGCCAATATGCAGAAACAAAAATAGGTCCACCAAACTTTACTTGTCAGAAAACCAACAATTTTCAGAGAACGGTAAGAGTCACCTCTTCAAGACTATTCTGTTCTTCATTTCCAAAATCACAGTTTTACACATAGAAGTTAAAAGTAAGAGGCCAGGCTCAGTGGCTCACGCCTGTAATCCTAGCACTCTGGGAAGCCAAGGCAGGTGGATTGGCCCGAGCTCACAGGTTCCAAACCAACTAGAGCAAGAGCGAGACCTCCGTCTCTAAAAATCGCTGGGCATCGTGGCCGGTGCCTGTAGTCCCAGCTACCCGGGAGGCTGAAGCAAGAGAATAGCTTGAGCCCAGGAATTGCAGTGAGCTATGACACCACAGCACTCCACCAAGGGTGACAAGGTGAGACTGTCTCAAAAAAAAAAAAAAAAGTTGGCTCGGCACCTGTGGCTCAACAGCTAAGGCACCAGCCATGTAACCTGAGCTGGCGGGTTCGAATCCAGCCCAGCCGACCAGACAACAATGACAGCTGCAACCAAAAAATGGCCGGGCGTTGTGGCGGGCGCCTGTGGTCCCAGCTACTTGGGAGGTGGAGGAAAGAGACTTGCTTGAGCCCAGGAATTGGAGGTTGCTGTGAGCTGTGATGCCACAGCACTCTATCCAGGGTCACAGCTTGTGGCTCTGTCTCAAAAAATAAATAAATAAAGTTAAAAGTAAGCATCATACTAACCCTTATCTTAAACAATAGTAATCAACACTTTTTTTTTTTTTTTGACACAGTCTCAGTTTTCCCTGGGTAGAGTTTAGTTAGTCACAGCTCACAGCAACCTCGAGTTGGGCTCAAGTGAGTCTCTTGCCTCAACTTCCCAAGTAGTTTGAACTACAGGCGTCCACCACAAAGCCAGCTTTTTTTTTTTTTTTTTTGCCCTCAGTAGAGTGCAGTCGCATCACACAGCTCACAGCAACCTCCAGCTCCTGGGCTTAGGAGATTCTCTTGCCTCAGTCTCCCAAGTAGCTGGGACTACAGGTGCCCGCCACAATGTCCGAATATTTTTGTTGTTGTTGCAGTTTGGCTGGGGCCGAGTTTAAACTCGTCACCCTCGGTATATGGGGCCAGTGCCCTACTCACTGAGCCACAGGCGCAGCCACCGGCAATTTTTTAGAGATTAGAGACTGGGTCTCGCTCTGGCTCAGCCTCAAGCAATCTGCCTCCCACAGTGCTAGGATTACCCGCATGTGCCACCGTGCCCCACTAATTAACTCTTCCTAAGCAACAGTAATAGCCATAACTCATGACGCATAGTAAACAATTGACATAACCCGTGATCTATGTAAAAACACTCTTAATTCTAAAGTTAATCTTCTAAATCAGCTGCCTTAACCTACTCGAGATATACACCTGTAGGTTAAAGCTCAATTTACGAAACAACAAAACAACAACATGGAAGACACGAGGTGAAGGTCACAGGATCTGTCTCAGCCCTGACTGACTCCATCTTACTCTACATGCGCTCTCGGGCCAGCTTGGAACCTCTGCAGACTAAGATCAGGGGAACCCGGGGCAGCGCTTGGTCTAGGGAGCTCGGAGGTGTGGAGTGGGGTCCCCATAGGTGCCTGGAGACTTGGGTCCGGACGCACGGGAAAGGTAAGGGCAGAGGGGTCGGGTAGCAAGGAGGGGCTCGGTAGCAGTGGCGGTGGCTCGGCCGCCAGCGGAAGGCCAGGCTGCCCCGCCCCCTTCCGTGCATCCCCCCTCCCTCTCCTCCTTCCACAGACTGTTGCAGCTGTTTGTTGCTGGAAACTTCGGAAATCTATTCCCAAATCGGAAACCGTTTCCATAGCAGCCAGCTCAGAAGTGGGGCCAGCCTAGGAGTAGGAGAAAAGTCGGAAGCAAACAAGTGTGTGGGAGCGGCCAGACCCAAATGCAGTCTGCTCTGGAAACCGATTCTAATAGCGACGTCTGGGATTTTGAGCGACAGGCAGTGAGCTGGGAATCAAATCCGGGCTGTACAACCCACCCACTAGATGTGTGATGTAGAACCTGCAAGAAGGAAAAATAACGCTTGCATCAAAGGGTTGTTTGATTGCCTGGGCTGGTGAGTGTGGAGTTCTTCTGCTAGAGCTGGTACCTGAACAGCGAGTCAGTACACAACCCTGATGTCCCCCACTGAACCTGCGGCAGATGGCCGGTGACACCCCAGCCACAGAATACCTGCCCTCAAGCAATAGCTAAGAGATAAAGATGTAAAGGAAAAATAAAAATCTCAGAACCCCCTCCCCCAAATTCATTACGCCAAAAGGGAGAACTGAGTCCCACAAGCACTGCCATCTTCTCCCCAGTGGGTATGAAGGAGCTAAGGAAATTTCACCCCAAAATAGACTCCTTGGTATAAAGAATATTTTGAATTAAAGGCCATTCATGATCAGGAAGCATTGCAAGAGGCTTTCCCTCAATCTGCATAGAACCCTACTAACCTGATTAGGGATCAAAAAGGACTGTTGACTTCCTTTCGTGAATACTAGCAGATCTGGCCCCAAATCATTTACTTGTCGGCTCAGTGCCTGTGGCTCAACGGGCTAAGGCACCAGCCATGTACACCTGAGCTGGCGGGTTCGAATCCAGCCTGGGCCCGCCAAACAATGACAGCTGCAACCAAAAAAAAATGGCCGGGTGTTGTGGCGGTCGCCTGTAGTCCCAGCTACTTGGGAGGTGGAGGCAGGAGACTCTCACTTGAGCCCAGGAATTGGAGGTTGCTGTGAGCTGTGATGCCATGGCACTCTATCCAGGGTGACAGCTTGAGGCTCTGTCTCAAAAAAAAAAAGAAAAGAAAAGAAACAAATGAAGGGGTTTAGAAAATGGCCACACAGGATTTTTCTCTTTGGATTGGGTATGGGAGGGAGACAGGGAGCCTGGCTGGCAAGGTGGTCTTGCTGTGCATATAAACCTCATAATGACAGCCCTCAGTGAAATGTTTTTATTCAGACCTTTACAGGTATCTGACTCTCTGCAAACCTGTCCCTAATCAGACAGGCTGGGCCTGGCCTCATTTAACAGAGATTCTCTACAAATGAAAATCTCTCTCCAGCCTCCTCACATAGACAGCCTTACAGCATATTCCTATTTGCCCTCTAGCCATCTCAAAATATGGCCAAGAAGTGTATTTGGGGTTAAAATACTTTTTATTTCCTTCAGCCCTAAAAAAAACTCCTTCAAGATGTAAAGCCCCTATAAAATGAGGGCATGTCAATTGCAACCTTAGGACTGTGTCCCAAAATGAGAGGTTTAGGGATAGAGTTTGACCAGGGTCCACAGGAAGAAAGGAGGCCAGTCCAGGGATTAAAGATAGGCTTCGGGTGGCTCCTGTGGCTCAACGAGTAGGGCGCCGGCCCCATATACTGAAGGTGGCGGGTTCAAGCCCGGCCTCGGCCGAACTGCAAAACAAAAAAATAGCCGGGCGCTGTGGCGGGCGCCTGTAGTCCCAGCTACTCGGGAGGCTGAGGCAAGAGAATCGCTT
>CAUYON010028231.1:0-26099 GCA_963573935.1 Arctocebus calabarensis
TGTTTTCTAAAAGGCCTAGAGAACATGTAACGGGTGCCTCTCCTCTTTCCCTTTGTGTTTGTCATTTTGGTGAATTACTGGCGTTGCGGCGGGTGCCTGTAGTCTCAGTTACTCGGGAGGCTGAGGCAAGAGAATCGCTTATGCCCAAGAGTTTGAGGTTGCTGCGACACCACAGCACTCTACCAAGGGTAAACACAGACTCTGGAAGATGGCGTCTCCGGCCGAAAAGCGATTTTTAAATATTGAACCAGTTTTGAATCCCTGAAATATACTTGACTTGGTTATGCTATACAATTATTTTTATTATTACTTAGTTCTATTTGTTAACATTTAATAAGGATTTTCACCTCTATAATCTTAAGGAATATTGGTCTTTAGTTTTCTTGTTTTTTTTTTTAAATAGCTATATTTAATGAGAGGAAGAGGTAGAGGTGTGTCTACTCCATCTTACTCAGAACCAGAAGAATTTAGGGAGCTTTTCAAAGAATCCTGATATTCAATCTGTGCTTCAGATCAAGTCTGTCTCTTGGTTTATATGTTTTTAAGACTCCCTGGTATTTCTAATGTGCAGTTGTTTGTAAGAATTAGTTTGAGAACAAGGAAACTAATTTCATGTGAATAATTGCCTGATAACTTAGTTGTATCCATGAGGGGCTCAGCCGATAGTTTACAATAATGTACTTCAATGAAGAGACCACTTCCAGAGCAGTGGACAGAGTCAAGGGAACACACAAAGGATGGAAAGACACTCAGGAATAAGAGATGTCTGGAAGCTTTTGCCACTCTCAGAATTGAGGGGCCAGGGATGGGAATGGGATTCTTGGTGTTTGGTGAGAGATGTTGTGATGCTGGAATGTGGTTCTCTCTCCCAGCATCACAGAAGAGAGAGGAGGAGGAGAGACACACCCCTGCTCCTGTCATTTGGTTTCCCATCCAGGCCTCCTATTTGCACAAAGCTGGATGATACAGGAGCCTAAGTGTTATTGTCCAGGATGGTAGCAACCCCCGAAGGGGAGCCAGACAGAGAAAAGCAGAAAACAGATTTGGAGGCACTGCATCTCTCCCAAATATTTGAATTTTAATCCAAATATTTTGAATTGGAGAAATAAGAGGCCATGGGGATGATGTGGAGAAGGGACACTCTGGCAGAATGGCATTCTCAGCAGGGCTCGGCTAACATGAAGCACCGTCCTCCTGGAGGTGGGGCAGTGTGGTTTCAGGACTACCCTGAATACTATGTAGAAATGCAAATCCCATTGCCTCAGGTACTCTGGGGGTGGGGCCCAGTGATCTGTGTTTTAACAAGCTCACCTTGCCCATCTCCAGGTGGTGCTGATGTGTGCTCAAGTTTGGGAACCACTGGCCTAGAAGTTTGCACAAGGCAGTGAATATGGCAGGAAGCATTTTGAAAATGGAGGTAGAGATCTTAGCTTGCTTGGTTACAAAAGGTGTGAAAGGAAGATGTAATTGTTCTAGAATAAATACCATTGACCCTTTGAGCAACACAGGCTTGAACTGCCAGGGTCCCCTTCTATGCGGGTTTTCTTCTACCTCTGCTACCCTAGACAGCAAGGCCAACTTGACCTCTTCCACTTCCTCCTTCCCACCAGCCCACTCAAGTGAAGGCGAGGAGGAGGAAGACCTTTCTGATGATCCACTGCCACTTAAGGAATAGCAAATATATTTTCTTGTGGTTTTCTTAATCACACATTCTTTTCTCTAGCTTACTTTAAGAATACAGTATATAATACAATTAACATACAAAATATGTTAATCTACTGTTTATGTTGTTGGTAAGGCTCTTGGTCAATGGTAGGCTGTTGTAGTTAGTCGTAGGTAAGTTATGGGGAAGTCATAAGTTTTATGCAGATTTTCAATTGTTTGGGGGTTGGTGCTCTTACCTCTTGAGTTGTTCAAGGGACAACTGTAACAATGTAGGCAGAACTCCCTTCTTGCCCCCGCTTACTATGTCTAGTTATCTTTCACTACTCTTGACATGTCAGTGGGTTTGGTGCTTTCCTACAGAGCCCTTTAGTAACACAGATATCTGTGCCTCTTCTCAGGATCTGTGATGCGAGGGCCCAGACATCTGCATTTTCAGAGTGTTTCCTATGGGCTTGGTTGGAACAACACCAAGGTAGGTGCCATATAGGCGTCAACATGCTTGATTGACTATTGTCTCTGGGCCAGAAATCTCAATACACATCATTTTATCCTTAAGGAACTCTGAGTGGATAATGTTACCCCAGTTGGAAATTGAGGAGATGAAGGTAGAGGGAGGCCCAAATTGCTTAAGGTCGCATAACTGGCAGAGAACAGATTGAGCTTTCAAACCCAGTTCTCCCAGACCCGCTTTGTATATTGTACAGTTTTGGCTACTGGGGCCCTGCCCCCACTCCTTTCCCTATTGCCTGCCTGGCTGAAAGTTGTTTGCCCTGTTCTGTCAAACTCAGGCCCTTCTGCTCTCTGGAAACAGGCAATTGATGGGAAGACAGCCTTCCTTGGAGGGTCGTAACTACACAGCTCGAGGCAAAGTGGCCCCTCAGGAATATGCTTTGTTCACAGGAAACTTTTTTCTTATAGATTCTGCGATTAACACTTAAAGGGAGTTTTCCTCTAGGGGGAATTTATTGCGGAATAGATCTTCCTTGGAATAGATCTTCTTCCCGAGTGCTGTCATGTTGCTGGAGTGTATGCACCACTCCTTGGCCATTTGTCTTCCCTGGTTTGTCTCCTATCCTAGTCTGCAGGATGGAGGACTGTCGCAGACAATACAGAAAAATGAGGCAGGGGGCCAGGGGACTTGTCCTTCACTTGGGAAGGGCAAAAGGGGACTGAGTGTCTCTTTCTATCTCATCTTTCTGTTTTCTATGACTTAGTGAAGGTGAGAAGGGGGGAGGCTGGAAAGGAGAAGCAGGGAAAGGGGAGGCGGAGGAGATGATGACCTTCACTAGGAGCTCTCTGTTCTCTCCCCCTGCACCCAGACCTGGAATTGCTCTCTCCTTGTCTGACAGGCTCTCTGTCTGCTCTCTGCTCATGGCACTATGATTCCGCACCAAGTCTCTGATACCAACAGGGTGGCCTTCCATTCATTTCAGTCCTGATGCTAACTACCTGGAGTTAGTGCAGACCCCATGTGACTGCCCCATGTTAGATACCAACCAGGAGGTTTGGACATCTCCAAGCTACCCATACTCTGGCCAACCAGCTCCCAATTTGAGGGTTTGCTAGTTTGCTCAATGGCTCACAAGACTCAGGAATGTGCTATATTTATTATAGTTATAGTTTTACTATAAAGAATATGAATCAGTAACAGCCATATGGAAGAGATACACGGGGCAAGGTGCGGGCAAGAGTGCCAGAACTGTGGTGTCCTCTCCTGCAGTGCCACGTGGATGTGTTCCTAGCACATAGGTTCACCCACATACAAGCTCCTTGAGCTTCACGGTTTCAGAGTTTTTATCTGGGGTTCCACTGCAGAGGCATGATTGATCAAATCATGGACCATATGATTGAACTCAATCCCCAAAGGTGAGGAGTGAGGCTAACCCTTTAATCTGAAGACCAGTCCCCATTCTGAAGCAATTTAGGGGCCTTTCCTGAATTGAACAGGACTTGTGATGAATAACAAAGACAGTCCATCACTCAGGAAATTCCAAGCGTTGTTGAAGCCTTGTTCCAGGACCTAGGAAAAAAGGTCAAATATGAATTTTATTATGCCATAGTCACATATCACATTTTTTCCGTTATCATGGTGATTTGGTTCAGGCTTGATCGGCTTCTTTGTCACCACCTTCATATCACCACCACCATCCCTGCAGTCAACATTTGAGGAGACCCACCATGTGCAGGTGCTTCTGTGTGGAGCTTTCCAGACACTCTGTTATTTAGTCCCCCAAAAGTTCTCATGAGGTGGGAATTAAACCCATTTTGTGAACAGGAAAACTGAGGCACAGTTAGTGACTTTTCCAAGGTTATGCAGTGAGAAGTGGCAGTAGGCCAGGTCATTTTGAGTCCAGAGCTTACATTCTTCGTCTGACTAGATCCTGCTTCCCATTTTCCCTTTCAAGGCTGACTGGGGTTCTTTAAAGGGTGCTTTACATGGGTTTTCCTGGGTTCACATCCTGAATCCCACAGAGCTGGCTGAGCTGGACTCTAGTGGAGCAGGGCGGAGAGTACAAGACAGACTGTCTGCCCAGGCTGGGCATGGAGTGTTCTTGGCCCTTCCAGTTGTTTTGGTGGATGAGGAAGCCCGAGTCTGGGGCTGGCCTGGGGTTCTAAGTAAGTCATGGCTTTGAGGCTGCTGCTTCTGAGGTCTCAGGCTGGTTTCCCTGAGAGTCTGGGTGGCAATCACAAGGACCCTGAGAGAGTTAACAGCTACTCAGGACACAGGCAGTGTCAGACTCAGGGCTTATGTCACCCTCAGGGACAGCACGAGTATCACGATGTAGTTTAGGAGTTTGAGCCCCCCCCTTCATCTCCCAAGCCCAAATATCTCACACACCAGCTCCTTTAAGCTTACAATTTTTTAAAATTAAACCTGGAGATGAAATGTTTTATTTCTTAGGAGGTCAGGCTGAAAGAGGGCAGGAAACCAACTTGTACTCAAAGGCAAATGTCTTGAAACACATATTCCATTCATTCCCTCATTTAGTAAATTATCCATTAATTCATCCATCTATCCATCCTCCCATTCATCCATTTTCCCATCCACCCATCCATTCTCTCATCCATCCATCCATCCATCCATCCATCCTTCCATCCGTCCATCCATACATCCA
This sequence comes from Arctocebus calabarensis, assembly GCA_963573935.1. Lineage (NCBI taxonomy): Eukaryota > Metazoa > Chordata > Mammalia > Primates > Lorisidae > Arctocebus > Arctocebus calabarensis. Next base: position 4,782 of record CAUYON010028231.1, read on the forward strand.
TCTATCCATCCATCCATCCATCCATTCATCCTCTCTCATCCATCCTTCCACTAATCCATCCATTTACCCGTCTTCCCATCCATCAATCCATTCTCCATTTATCCATCTGTTCTTCCATCTGTGCATCCATCCATCCATCCTGCCTTCATCCTGTCATCCATCCATTCACTCACCCATTCTCCCACCCACCCTCCTCCCATCCATCCAGCCATTTTTTTTATCCCTTTGTCCATTCATCCATGTGGCATTTATTGAACTCCTTGTGTGCATCAGGCCTTGTGTCTGGCGTGACATGAAGGCGTATGCCTGCTCTCTCAGAGATAAAGGCAATGAGAGAAGGTAAGACTCTTTCAGTTGTAGAGCATATCTTTGTTGCAGAATTTTATACTTGAGACCCCAGGGTCCTGCAGTGAGGGGTGATTGCTGTAAGTGTCCCTGGGTTTTCTTTTCTGTCCATCATGCTCTGGGTCACAGGGGGGCAGCTGTGGGAGAAGCTGTCCTGGACTCCAGTGATTCCAGGCATTGGGGAAGCAGGTCAGGAGCAGTGAAGCTGGAGCCCCTTGAGGGCAGTGCAGAGAGCTGCTGGCAGTGTTGGCACTTGGCAAAGGCACTCCACTACGCACCAAGGGGAATTCTATTAGCTCTCTGCAGCTGGCAGCCTGGCTCCAAGATGACATTTTGAGCAATGGAGGGAATGTGCTCTCACAGATGAGAGTGGCATCTGGGGCCTGAGGCAGGTGGGGACAGAGAGGGAAGGCTCAGGTTGCTCGTCGTCCTTGCAGCTGAGGTCCAGTGTGGATTTGATGAGTTTGTGGAGCTCAGCTAACCCTGTGTTCGTCATTTTTAGAAGTGGTTGGGCATTGAACAGATCAGGATGTGCACACAGTTCCAGGATTTAGGGCTGGAGGACAGCTGTAATCTGTTATTGGCCAAGTGCCTCAATATCCCGTAGGTCGTAATCACACATAGGATGCTTGTATCTCAGTGTTTCCTGTGTATTCTCACAACTAATCCATAGGGTAGGTACAACTCTTAGTCCTGTTTTTTAAAGAAAGGGAAATGGAGGCACAGAGAGGGTAAGTAATTTGCCCAAGGTTTGTAAGTAATAAGTAGTGAAAGTGGGATTAGAACTCAATCTAGCTTTAGTGTCTGGGGTGGTAACCCTTCCTTAAACATTCTTGAGATTTTATACTCAAGGTCGTGAATAGGTTCCTCAATTTTCACTGCTGCCAATGGGATTACTAGTGTCTCACAGACTCAGGATTAAGAATCAAGGGAGAGCAACAACATAAGAGTAGTGAGGCTGTGAGCCTGTGCAGGGCAGCATACTGGCTGCCCTGCACAAATCATGGCCACATGAAGGCTCAAAGCACAGCTCTTTCCTCATGGAGCTCATAGTCTGCTGGTGGTCATGGTACCTGGATACCTGTGGAGTCAGGCATGAGACCATGTGGTCTCCAAATAGATGTACTGAGTCCCTTCTGGAGGCTAGGGAAGAAGCAGCATCACAGTACAGAGAAGCAGAGGTGTTCGTGTGTGGGGTGGCAGTAGGAAGCTGTATGTGTATTCATTTCCTTTTGCTGCTGTAACAAATGATCACAAACTTACTGGCTTAAAGAAATATAAACTTGGGCTGGGCACAGTAGCTCACACCTGTAATCCTAACACTTGGGAGGCCAAAGCGGGTGGTTTGCCTGAGCCAGAGAGAGAAATAGCCTCTAAAACTATCTGGGCATGGTGGCAGGTGCCATGGTGCCACAGCACTCTACCCAGGGTGACAAAGTGAGTTTGTCTGAGAAAAAGAGAGAGAGAGAGAGAGAGAGAGAGAGAGAGAGAGAGAGAGAGAGAGAAAGGAAAGAAAGAAAGAAAGAAAAAGAAAGAAAGAAAGAAAGAAAGAAAGAAAGAAAGAAAGAAAGAAAGAAAGAAAGGTAAGCTCATTCTCTTACAGTTCTGGAGGTCAGAGTCAAAAGTTAAGGTGTTGGAAATTGTTCTAGAGACTCAGGGGAAAGTCCCTTTCTCTGCATTTTCCATTTTCTAGAGGCCACTTATATTCGTGGCTTGCTGCTCCTTCCTTCATCTTCAAAGCCAGTCCTGAAGGATGTTCTCTGCTTTCTGCCCTTTGCTTCTGCCCTTCTCTCTCTGGCTTTGATCTTCCCACCTTTCTCTTATAAAGACCCTGTGATTACCCTGAACTCACCCAGATGATCCAGAATAATCCTTCTAGTGTAAGATACTTAACTTAATCACAGAGTCCCTTTTGTCTTTTGAGGTAACATATTCGCAGGCTCTACTCTATAAATATGTAGACATCATTGTTGGGAAATTATTTAGCCTGTCAAAAATTCAAAAGTGGGAATGGATAGAGAGCTGAGGTTTCTTTTTTTTCCAGAGACAGATCATGCCACTGCTCTATACCCCGGCAGTGGTATGACCATAACTCACTGTAGCTGCGAAGTTCTGGGCTCAAGAAATTCTCCTGCCTCAGCCTCCCAAGAAGCTGGAACTACACGTATGTGCCATCACACCAGGATAATTTTTCTTATTTTTTGTACCAACAGGGACTTGCCATGTTATCCATGCTGTTCTCAAACTCCTGGCTTTAAACCATCCCTCTACCTTGGCCTCCCAACATGCTGGGATTATAGGTATGAGCCGCTGCACCCAGCCTAGACCTGTAATTTTAAAGAGATGTGGAGAAAGTTTCAAACAGCTACTATGGGACAGACACTTGGGATATTGATAGTACAGGGATGGTTGTACTATCAATTTTACCCTGTGTGCCTACCACTGTGATCCGGAGCTGTGGGCTAGTGGGTATGAATTTAGTGGGAAACAGTATCAATATCAATTAGTGTATCTACCATGAACTGGGGAATAGGAAGCAGGAGCATTCTTGCCAGATATTTATCATTCTGGTTGTACCTTAAATCCTTCAGCTTCCAAATGAAGATATAGGGGCCTAGAAAGGGACAGTTCTTACCTGAAGTCACACAGCTAGAGGCGACTCTAGGCCTCTTGTTAGGCCCCTTGGTTTATGGTTTAAATATGACTAGTCTGACGCTCTGGTTGGTAACGTAGTCTTCAAGGCGGTGCAGTGAATTGGATGGTACTGAGATTGCTGCAAAGAGAGTGAAGGGGCTCTGGATGAAGGATGAGACGCTGGCAACGAGCTTGGGTGGGAGTACAGGAAAGGGACTCTCTTCTGGGTCTGGTAAGCCTGGACTAAGACTGGGAAACAAGGGGTCAACAGTGAGCTGAAGGCTTGGAATCTGGGTGTCATCTTTAGTCACAGCATAAGGAATGTGGAAAGTCAGAGGAAATAGGGTCAAGTACCAGAAACCAGAACTGAGGGTCAGGAATGGAGTCTGGGTAGTAACTTAGGGATGAAATGGGATGGAGTAAGAACAATTTCTTTAACCCCGGGTTGGCAAACATGTTACATCTTGCATTCTTTCTGTGATCAATTGGTGGTGGCTGTTTGGAGCACTTTGCTGAGTGTGATTCTGAGGCCAGAACTTAGTTTGGAGGGAAAAATTCCCATGATTGGTTAGTAATGCCTGTCATGGGTATAGAAATAGATACAATGACATATGTGTTAGGTATTTACCATTCCTACACAATGCATTATTGATCCAGATGAAAATAGGTCACAATGGGCCTTTAGGGAAGAATAGAAAATAGCTAGGGTCACAAAGGGCAAGATGCCACCTGAACAGTTACCAAACACTTTAGGGCAACTGTTTCTATAGTAGCGAGGAGGATAGAGGCTCAGTCTTTTGGAACAACTAGGGGCTCAGTTTTCACTTTCTGATGGAGATACATCTGTTTTTTTCACTAAACAATAGGCCTAGAGAGATCAACTATCATGTAAAAAATATTTCTTGAATGAAAGCATGAATTAATTTATTCCATTTAAACTCAGGACTGCATTTCCAGGGTATAAATACCCTAAATCTGCACATCTGGAAAGGTGGAATAGTGTGTGACAGGTCAAGAGTCTTGCTAAGAACAAGAAAAAAAAAATACAAAAATTGGCTCAGTGCCTGTGGCTCAGCGGGCTAAGGCGCCAGCCACGTACACCTGAGCTGGCGAGTTCGAATCCAGCCCAGGCCTGCCAAACAACAATGACGGTTGCAACCAAAATATGGCCGGGCGTTGTGGCGGGCACCTGTAGTCCCAGCTACTTGGGAGGCGGAGGCAAGAGACTTGCTTGAGCCCAGGAATTGGAGGTTGCTGTGAGCTGTGATGCCACAGCACTCTATCCAGGGTGACAGCTTGAGGCTCTGTCTCAAAAAAAAAAAATTAAAAGGGACTGGGATTCTTTTATATCTCGGGCATAGTAGTAGCAACTTTATATTTGGGGGATTGTTTTATCAGAGATGCTAAGAAATAGTTGATAGATTGGGAAATAAACATACTTCCTTCAGTGGAAAATGTTAACAGCAATGTTATATTCACTCTTAAATATATATATATATATATATTTTTGTAGAGACAGAGTCTCACTTTATCACTTGGTAGAGTGCCATGGCGTCACACAGCACACAGCAACCTCCAACTCCTGGGCTTAGGGGATTCTTTTGCCCCAGCCTCCCGAGTAGCTGCCGCCCACCACAACACCTGGCTATTTTTTTTCTGTTTTTGCAGTTCTGCCGGGACTGGGTTTGAACCCGCCACCTTCAGTGTATGGGACCGGCGCCCTACTCGATAAGCCACAGGCACCGCCCTTATTCTTTAATAATTTTTTAAAAAGAGGTAGCCCATAACCAGATTTCTAATAAACACTGCAGGGTTTGTTTTTTTTTTGTGGAGACAGAGTCTCACTCTATCGCACTCGGTGGAGTGCTGTGGAGTCACAGCTCACAGCAACCTCCAGCTCTTGGGCTCAAGCGATTCTCCTGCCTCTGCCTCCCGAGTAGCTGGGACTACAGGCGCCCGCCACAGCGCCCGGCTAATTTTTGATGCAGTTCGGCCGGGGCCGGGCTTGAACCCGCAGCCCTCGGTATATGGGGTCAGCGCGCTACTCGCTGAGCCACAGGCGCCGCCCTGCAGGGTTTTTAAATTATAATAAACATTTTGGGGTGGTACAGTTTCTTATCTGATAGGGATACATGGAAGGAAATCATGATGTTCATTCTGACACGTAAAAATAGAAGAAGAACTTTGTTTTGACCAAGTATACATGAGTACACATTAAAAATTTTAAGTGAATCTCTTTTGATCTGTGCCCTTTCTTATAAAAAGATTTGCCGACGCGGCGCCTGTGGCTTAACGGGCTAAGGCGCCAGCCACGTACACCTGAGCCGGCAGGTTCATATCCAGCCTGGGCCCGCCAAACAGCAATGACGGCTGCAACAACAAAAAAAATATCCGGGCGTGGTGGTGGGCGCCTGTAGTCCCAGCTACTTGGAGGGCAGAGGCAAGAGACTCACTTGAGCCCAGGAATTGGAACTTTCTGTGAGTTGTGATGCCACTGCACTCTATCCAGGGTGACAGCTTGAGGCTCTGTCTCAAATTAAAAAAAAAAAGATTTGCCTACATTTCAAATTTGAAAGTCTTCCAAATTTAAAAACGTGATTGTGAGGTGAGCTCTCAAATCAATTTGATTTCTGATATCAAATATAGATGTATGGTGTTATTACCAAACAAGCAAATACTGGACTCCAGAAGCAAAAGTAAGGTATAATACATTTTGACCTTGGCACACATTATCCCACAACCAGATATGGACATTGATTTTAGTTCTTGCATGAGAAAGACATGTTAATGGGAAATAGTGGAACTCAAGGGTGGTAAAAACAAGATAGGTGGAGGCCTCAGAAATTGACTTTCAAAGTTAAGGTACCTCAGTAAAGACATAAAGATAATGGGGGAAGGGGGTCAATGAATACATTTTATAAAACTTGTAAGGACTGGGATCAGGAAAGCAGATATACTTAGATCACAGTAAATAAATGGAACTAAGAGACAAGAAATAAGTAAGAATGTTTTAGAAAAAGCATAAGATAATAAGTATATCACTATTTTACAGTTAGCAAAATAATGATGGAAAAAATACAACTTCATTGTCAAGGTTAAACTAACCCTTGAGCCAGGCACAGAGGCTTACATGTGATCCTACCACTCTGGGAAGCCAAGGCAGGAGGATCACTTGAGGCCAGGAGTGTGCGACCAGCCTGAGCAAGAGAGAGACCCCATCTCTATTAAAAAAATCAGAGAAATTAGCCAGGCCTAGTGGCAAGTCCCAGCTACTTGGGAGGCTGCGGCATGAGAATTGCTTGAGCCCTGGAGTTTGAGGTTGCTGTGAGCTACGATGATGCCACTCCACTATAGCCTGGGTGACAGAGTGAGATCCTATCGCAAAAATAAAATAATCCTTGAAATTAAAATGAGAAACCAAATGTTAGCCAGAGTAGACCATTGATACACTGTGTTGAATTTTCATAAGGGACTCTCCTTCATTTTCAACTCCTTGACATAAAAACTCTTAAAGCTCTTTCTCCAGTGTCATCTAATGCTGCAACCCAGTCCTGAACTCCCTCAGTCGTCACACCTGCCAAACCACATGCCACTGAAGTACATTCTCTCCTTCATTAGAAGTTATCCTCCTGTCCGTTATCTTTCTCCCAAAAATGCCTACGTGACTCTCAAAGTGCATTCAGTGTGGCTCATCTCCCCGAATCTACCTCACCAGCCAGACTGCACGGAGCTGCAGCATGCGAGGCTTGGAGCTCTGACTTCAAACAGGCTTGGCCTTGAATCTCTGCCCTGCCCTCTATGGATACCCTCCAGCCAGTGAATTAACCTTTGCAAAACTTGTTTTTCCTATCTGAAAAATCTGGTTAGTCATAGCTTCCTCCAAGTATGTCTTTGAGGATTAACTGAGATAATAGATGTAAACTCTTACCCCAAAGCCTGGCTTATTCTGAGGAGCTTTCAATCAATGGTAGTATATATGCCATTTTCGTAATAATTACCAAATTTCAAGTTTCCGTTTCTCTGCTCACTTGTAACTTCTATGAGAGTTGGGACCATATTTTACCGGCCTTTCTCTGTCCCTTATCATGATAATAAGTCATGTACACACAATAAAATATTTGCTGAATGGACACTTGCCCATGGTTGTGGAAGCTCCCAAACCCTGGGCACAAATTGACATCAAACCGTCCTCCACTCTCCAGTTGTTGACCTTCATCCTAAAACCAGTGTAAAATCATGACAGCGTCAGAGTCGAGTCCTTGGCCCGCTCTCCTGTGCGGCTTCCTTTGGCAGAGACAAGGTTTCTGGGGGGGACGATGGCGGTAATTTGCATGTCTTTGTCTCCCTCAAGAATTCCACTTTCAGCATTCACAGTTTGGAAAATCAGGTATCTGCTAAATCCAAACTATATTAACAGCCCATTAAGAAATGTGTAATAAGGGTAATTACTGAAAGGAGCTGGCAAACATCATTTGCCATTTCCTTCTCCCCTTCTGCAGGTATCCCTATATTCTTTTGATTTTTGTTTCAGTTTTAAACATTTGAAAATATCATCACTTATTAATGTTCTAGTAATATTTTCTCATCAATTAATTTCAACCCTCCAAAAGAAGGTGTGACTGAATTTTGTGTTCTCAATCATTTCACGTGGGTTATAAGGCTACATATCACTTTTCTGAACAAGACCTCAAAGACTAATGAAAGCTTTCAGATGCCTTGAAAATAGTTTCGGGATTAAACCCAAAATTTCTTTAAGCCCCAGACAACCTTTAGGTTTGCAGGAAGGTGAAATGATTTTCTTTTCCTGCTCTCAAGACAGAACAAACAGATACAGTGTGTGGCAAGGCCATGTTCAAACATCATCCTGCGTGAACATATCCTTTTCTGGGTTCTTAGTACACCACAGAGAGTACAGTGTAAACATTATAGGCATGATGACAGAACTCCCACCATCATTGTGCAGTTGGAGAAAAGAAAGTATTTTCTTTAAGTAAGGATGGGCAAAAACCCGTGGCACAATTTCAATTCCGTTAAGTTTTGAATAGGAGGGAACAAGATAATTTAAAATCACCAACACGTAGAAAACTGAGACTGCTTCTAGTTGGCAAAATCTGTTTTACAAATTATAAACAGTGTATGATTTTAAATAATTTGACCAAAGAATAGTATTGGCATTCAGCAGAATCTTGAGGATGCTGATTTTATTCAGTACCATTCACTAAGCACAGGTAGTGTCCTAGGTCCCCAGCTAGGTGCTGGTGTCACGAAGATAAAGACAACTCTGGAAGTGAGGCCAGATCCAAATCTGTGGATTGCATTGTCTGTGCTGAGCACTCAGTCGTAGCTATAAACAGAGGGTGTCAGGGCCTGGGGAGAGAAGCAGTTGCCCCCCCAGGGTGCTGGAGATGACTTGCTAGAGTAGATGACACTTGAGCTGAGAACGGAAGCGTTTCCCAGGCAGGGAGAGGTGGAGGAAGTGTTCAAGATAGAGGGAACAGCATGTACAAATTGACAGAGATTAAGAAGTGCGGTGAGCGGTCTGAAGAGGCATGTTGGGTTGAGATTGGAGGGATTGTTGCCAGGTTTAAGACATTTGGATTTTATGCCAAATGCAGGGTGGAAGCAGGAGAGGCAACGGATGAACTGGTATGGATAGCAAGGGGGCAGAATATTGCCCCTGGAAAGAATAATGCAGTAGAAATGGGACGGAAAGAGCAGATTCAAGGGATGTCTTTTTTTTTTTGATAGACTCCATGCATTTTGATGATTGGCCAAATATGAGGGTCAGGGATTGTCTTAGTCTATTTTGTGTGCTGCTGGAACAGAATGCCACAGACCAAGGAATTTTATAATGAACGAAGATTTATTTCTTAACAGTTCTATAGGCTGGGAGGTCCAAGGTCAAAGGTCCCACATGTGGCAAAGGCCTTCCTGCTTCGTCCTCTTGCTGGCTTCCCATGGAAGGTGGAAGGACAAGGGAGGGCAAGGACGGGGTTGAAAAGGGATCAGACTCATCCTTTACCAGGAACTACCCCCACAATAACAGCATTAATAGCCTCTTAAAGGTTCCATCTCTTGACACCGTTGCATGGGAAATTAAGTTTACAGCACATGAACTTTGGGGGACACTTTCAGACTGAAGCAAGGATAAGCTGCCTTAAGGGAAGCAGGAGGCATGTTAGTGGTGCTGTGACTGCTGTAACAGGAATGAGTCTGTCCTGTGACTTCTAAATAGGTCTCAGCCCGGGACCCCCGAGAAGTGCAGTGTCAGTCACTCGACAGGCAGGCATGGTCACAGCCTGTCTTTTAGCTGTAGAGAGAGATACAAAAGACAGGCAAGCAGAAGCAGCTCGATTCCCCACCCTTAAGAAGGCTGTTCCTCTCCCCCACATGTCCACACCCTCACCCCGACCCCGTTTCTTAGACATTGCAAGCTGCTAATCAGAAGGGCACCCAGAGCTAGGACGAGCTGGGTGACAGGATTGAAATAGAATGAGAGGATTGTTGGTTTCCTGTAGGGGTAATAGTACTTCGATTCTAGAAGACAGACTAGGCGATAAAGAACGTTACAGTCCTAGAGTACAGAGGAACCCCCAGAGGCCAGTCCCATGGAAAAGGGTCTGCTTCACTGTGTCCCTGAGTGTCATTCTGATGCTGTCCTGTGGTGCAACCAGAGAAAGAATATTTAAAAGAGGTTTAAAACTACTCTTATCAGCCTCCATGGCCTTCCAGAACTACGTCGTCATGCCCACTCTGGGCGTATCTGGATTCGTTTTCTCTCTGCTTTTCTTTGCCACCCAGACTCAACAAAATCTGTACTCCTTGGCTCAGAGCTGATTCTGGCAGTAGGGCAGAGAAGGAAAGTGTTTCTCTCTGTCCTGCGATAACGTACATCTTAATTCAACAACACCGAATTCAGCTCGTTACGGGGATAGCAGGAGAGGAGGTAGGTATTCACCACAGTGTTTTAGAACAGTGCTTTTCGACTCTGCCTCCAGACCTGTTAGTGGTCACGAAGCCAAACTAACAAGTTGTGACCAGTAGTAATAAAAAAAGAAAATATACACACAAATGCAAGAATTATGTGAAGTCTGTGTCTGTTTTACACGTACACGTGTACTATCAATGATGCAAAACGTGCTCCTCTCTGAGTCGTCTTCAGACTGTTTAAGACCCTGTATCCAGACTGTCTCTGAGGATGGCGCATTTGAATGAGGGGTCAAATGAATTTTGAACACAGGCCTGGAAACCAGATCCCCAGGTCGTTATAGAAAATGGATCCTAGTCTTATCATGAATTTACAAATGAAGTTCAGAGAACAAACTTTTTGTAAGTAGAGACATACCTTTGTTAGGCAGGTTCTTATTTCTGAATTTGGAAAAAAAAAATACTTCTTAGCAGATGTATTAGTTTTCTAGAGCTGTCTAGAGCTGTATTAGTTTTCTAGAACTGTCGATAATTATAGCTGCAAACACTTAGCTGTGACTTGGTCTGAAAACTCTTATATTTGTTTTCCAAAAACTAAGAGGGAAATTTTATTTCATGTTCTTGTGCGGGGCCAAGCCAAAAATCTAAGCAGCAGAATAATTCACTTTCTAGTTGGCACGAGTCGTGGTTAATGCCTGAGGCTGTGCATAAATGGAAAATGCTCGAAGGTGGCACCTTATGCTTTGAGAGGAAGGAAAGAAAGGAAAATGGTGCTAACTTTACTTATCTCCTCACTTTCCTGGAAAATTCGTCTAAGAAAATTCCTCCCCTTGGCATGCTCTGTAGCAAGTGAGGGAAAAGTCTGAGTTCCTGAAAAAATGTTAGACTTTTCTTTCCCTTGTCACTCACTTCCTCTGTCTCTTTCCCTCTTTGTTTTTGGTTTTTAAGCCCACATGGATGGTGTTTGTTAGTTTCTTCCAGGAATGGAACCGATTTCTTAGCATTTACTTACTTTTCTGTACTTTTCAGTTCTTGCAACTATTGCAAGAACACTTGCAAACTATTCTTTCTATCTCAAATCATTTGAAAATGTATTTCCAGTGTGTAACATGCAAATTATGTTAAATTGGGAGGTAGCTAGCCACATTAACCAATTGGAAAGCTGAACTAATTGGGACGTTTATCAGGACAGTTGAAAGAGGAAGCGAATGAATTGGTTTGATGGAGTAGTGGAGGGCTCATTCTGAGCACCTCACTCTGGGAATTCTCCCAACAGTGTTGGGTTTCCTTAGATATATAAACACCATGATTTCCTTTTGCTTGCTGTGTTGCTGTGTAATTAGAATGAGAGGCATTGCACTCTCTGGCTTCCGTTTACAAATTCGTGCAGCTCGTGAGGAGACTGACCGTCTATGAGTCCTTTATTTAAATGCATTTACCAATGTTGAGTCATGTCTCAAAAAGTTGGCTAGAAAGCTGCCAAAACTGTAAGTTACTGTCATGCTCGTTTGCAGCTTCTTAGATTTCAACTGTTATTTGGGTCTGTTTGATAAAGGTTGTCCCCACAGGCAGTTGTTTTGAGAATAGTACCCCGTATCTGAGGACACTAAGCCCTTAATTGCACACTGTAAGTGAGGTGATTGGACAAATCTCGGTGTATGTTTGAATTTTTTTAAAAAAATCAACTAATTGGCTGCTTAAGCTTGACCAGTATTCAGCGTCAACAAATAGAAAATAATTAATTCGTGGGGTTGTCACTGGTAACCAAGGAGGAAATCAAATGAATTGATTACATTACAATCAAGTTGTTACAGTTTGTCCTGGCCTTCATTCCCTGGCCCCTTCTTCATTCCCAGGCAGTGTGCTTGCTTTTAAAATTAAAAGTGAATCAGAATTTTGAATTCAGGAAAAAGTATGACCAACTCTGCTCAATTTAAAATTTAGGTAAAATTATTTAATATCATTGGACATGACTGAGTTTGTCACAAAACCAGGGACAGGTGTACATAACCTCTATAAATAGATAGGTTAGAGCCTTTGCTAATGGTATTGTATCTGTTTTGCACAACCATGTAAAAGGGGTAATCCTTTCAAATGTGTTGCATTCTGATGATCTGTAAATTTTGTGAAAAAGTTTGTTTTCTCTATTTTATTTGGAAGAATTGTCCTCTGCCATTTTTTCTTAAAGTTACCTTACAATTCAGGGCATAAAATTGATTTTCAAAATTAGTTGAATTGATTTGAAATTAATGCCGTAGCTGTTCAGAATTTACACCTTTGCCAATACTATATCACTAAACTCCAGGCAATGGTACTTTTATGAAAGGAAAGGGAGAAATATGCTTTCAAAATAAAAATCGATTTGTTTACCCTCATTTTCTTTTCTAATGATATTGCTCTTCTTGGGTACCCAGCATGGATTGCCACCCTGTGGACTTCCGATTATTGACTAAATGTAATATTGAGCCTGTCTCATTTTTGTTAAACTTCAGTGCTTATATTTTCTTTTTTAGAATACTTAAAACTGATTGAAGTTCAGAAACGTAGCCAAATTAAGAATTTACCTTTTATTGACAAATTCATTTGCATGGGCAGCCTGAAAAATGTTTGCTTACAATTGAAAACTTATGTTTCTATCAAGAGATATAGTCTTGATTTGGTGCCAGTATATTTTAATAAATTAACAGCCTTATAAGTGCTGTCAGGCATAATACATTATGAATGGACTTTGACTAAGGTGATGAAGAGTTGCTATAACAAGAAGCATGACAAGTCAGTAGCTTAAAATCCACAAGATCTTGCTGTGGCTGCCAGAATGCAGACTGGCCTTCAAATAGATTTTCTTCCCTGACCTTGTCATCTCACTGGACTTTCTGAGGCAAGGTCTCTGTCACCCAGGCTGCAGAATAGGGAGCACAGTGACCCGTCATAGCTGGCTGCAACCTCAAACTCCTGGGCTCAAGCAATCCTCCTATCTCAGCTTCCAATAGCAAGCAAATACTACCATGCCTGGATAATTTTTTAAAGTACTACTATATTTTTTGTAGAGACAGGGATTTCTGTATATTGCCCAGACTGGTCTTGGCCTCAAAGGATCCTCCCATCTTCGCCTCCCAAAGTGCTGGGATTATAAAGGGAAGCCACTGCCCCTGGTCCTCACATATTTTGATAGATTAAAACTGAAGGGCAGACACTATACAACAAAAATGAACTAACATGTCATACACAGTAATTGACACATCATTAGCTGTGTCATATAGGTGAGTTATGTCCACTTTGAGCCTGCTTTTCTCATCTGAATAAGAGAAGGGGCAAAGGACAAGTACCAGAAGGAGTATTGTGAGGATCTAAATGAACTTAATGTAGGGCCTGGGAAGTATGCAGCCCTCAGTCATAATTGGTAATAAATGTGTGAGGGAAAGAAGGATAGATTTTGATTCCCCCTGTTTGCTGCAAGGTAATTTAACACGCACACACACACAAACCTTAGCCACAACACGCCAATGTCAGAGCTATTGCCCCCATTTAAATCATCTGTCAAAAGCACTTTAAAAATCCAAGCATATTGTTAAATTTAATGTACATCAAAGTTCATCATCATAAGCAGGCCAGTATTTTTTCTAGTTTGTTACATGTTAGCGTTAAGGACCTATTCTGGGCAAAGAAAGTATTTAGCACATCAGCAATTTTACAATACATGGTGAGTTTTCCTATAATAACAAAATGGTTATAGGTTTTTAGTGGTAGCTTTTTCAACACGATGTTGGTTATAATTAGTACTTTTGACACTAACTCCTTGATTAGGAAAGAAAACCAATTCTAACATTTTTATAATTTGTTTTATTAAGTGTTTTCCAGGAATATCTCGATGTGAAATGTGTAAGCTACATGTGTTAGGTTGACTTAAAGCTGTCACCTCCTGTGGTCACACTGCTCTAGGTGGCTTCTTCCCAGGACACCCGGACACTCCCCTGGTGTTACCCCTAATTCTTCAACTCTACAACCTGACTCGACCAGCTTTGACCTGTTTAAAGCTGATCTGTCATTTACCCCTCAGATGGAAAGAATTAACACATTTAATTATAAACATTGAAATATTTGGCAACATGGACACTAGGACAGCTGAGGGATGTTGAAATTGGAAACTGAGATCAGGAGAGAATGAAACATAGTACATCGTATTTTATGGGATGTTCCATGTTCCTGTGTTAAGAATGTTACAATGTTTTCAACTTCCAAGACAGATTGTTTTTGTTGTGTATTTTATACTATCATTCTGCAATAAAATGTATTGACTGCCAGTTTAATATTATCCATGGAAGCCAATTGATAATAAAGAGAACCAGTTTCTCTTTTTATCAATAATACTTAAGAAAACAAAAAAATCAAAAAAAGGAAAAGAACACTGAAGTTAACTATTTACTTTCCCAAATGCTATAGGGTGGTGTACACCCAGGTAATGTACAAGAGTAACCATACAGACACAAGAAGAAAATATTAGAGTTTCCTTTTCATTTTATCTAATACTTTATCTTTCTACTTTTATCTGTTAAATGACGCACGTAACTAATACAGATATACACATCAGTCATATATGTGAGGAGAGGAGCTACTGAAAAGCACATTTTATAAGAACACATAATTTTAAAAGTTCAAAGTCTACTCCCAAAGACCCTAACGAGGAGACAGTCACACTTTGACTCTCAAAAAGTCACAAAAAATTGTGTTAAAGAAAAAATATTCCATTATAACATACAGTTTCTATTTTTTAAATTGAATTCCATTGTATTAAGCTTCATGTTGTTTCTGTGTATTTGAGGAGCTTAAACTATTTTTAGGGTTTTTTTCTATGCCCTTTCATGTTATCCACAGTAGGTAATACTTAGTAGAATCACTCCAGAAGAAGAATGAGCACAGCAGTGTCGTGTTGTTTACTGATGTGCTCTTCATTGCTGGAGAATCATTCCGGAAGTGACTCAGACTTAACCCTAATATTTTGTTGGCTGTTTCTTATTTTTGTCATCATGTTGATGAGCTGTAATGAACTTTGTTGATAAATGAGTATGTAATCATTTTAAGGGTTTGTGTGTAATATATGAATACTTGTATAGGGGCTTATAGAATAAGATTGTAAAAAGCTTTCTCTTGAAAGTGTGCCGTGAATTACTTTTGCCTGAGGCTAATCTTGCAAGTAGATTCATCTCTTTTGGCTAGATCCAAGGTAGAGCGTGTTTTACTAACTTTACTCCATCATGAGATTGGTTCTAATGTGTCAAAATCTGTGACAAGAAGAACAGTTTGGGTAAAATTCACACATTATATTAACAGAAATTGTATTAATTCAAAGGTTATTTTCCTTTTAGTTCACAGGAAGATGAAAGACCTATGTCACCTTTCTATTTGAGGTGCTTATTTGATTTTTGTTGGTCTAGAACAGAGGAGGGATAAAGCTTGTTTGGGTGTATTTGCCTGTTGTACTCCTTTTTCAATAGCATATTCTATAATGCGGCAATACTAAGTTTGCCAGAGCACCTCACCCTATTGTTTAAGAAATTGGTTTAAGAAATATTTCTTAAATGTTTAATATAGTTCAAACAACTAAAGAAAGATAAGTTTGTTTTAAATTCAGAAATACCGGTTTGGCACCTGTGGCTCAACAGGCTGGGGCACCAGCCACGTACACCTGAGCTTGCGGGTTCGAATCCAGCCCAGGCCCGCCAAACAACAATGACGACTGCAACCAAAAAATGGCCGGGCATTGTGGCGGGCGCCTCCAAGTAGTCCCAGCTACTTGGGAGGCGGAGGCAAGAGACTCGCTTGAGCCAAGGAATTGGAGGTTGCTGTGAGCTGTGGTGCCACAGCACTCTCTCCAGGGTGACAGCTTGAGGCTCTGTCTCAAAATAAATAAATAAATAATAAATTCAGAAATACCAAGGGGATCATCTTAATTTTTAAAACTGACTGGTGATTAGGCTTTAAGCTAAATTAGAAATCCCGATTCTGTATGTTTATGCAGGAGAGAGGGGTGGGTGAGTACAAGGTCCGCTCCCAGAAGCAGCTGTGGGTTATGTTAGATCATTTCTGTGTGGTAGTGGGGTAGGAAACTAAATACTCTGCAGGTCCATGGAGTTCGGGATTATTTTATAACATTTATGAAGTTGGAGTAACAATAATTAAAGTAGGTAAGTTCACTAAATTCAGAGCAGATGTTAGATAAGATCACTTCTCTTTTTTGTTTTTTTTATTAGATAAGATCACTTCTCTGTTTTTTGCGCTGATGTGATTTTTCAGTGAAGCATCTGGCTGAGATGTTCCCTAGAACCAAGTCTTTCTTTATCGCATTCTTTTCTTTACTGTCTAACCACTGCAAAGGCTTAGACAATGTTTGAAAATTACATAATCATGTAAATTAAAAATGATGAATTTTTAAAAATCTTTCCTCAAGTTCGAAGTCTACTACTTTTTAAAAGAAATGTTGGGACCTGTGATACATCATTTATTGATTTTTTTTTTTAATCTGATTTGTTGGTATAGTCCCAGAGTTGGATTTAAACTGTAATTCTAAATCCAGTAGTTCGGAAATGTGTCCTACGATTTCACACTTAGCCACATAACTGCTTTTCAGGAGCATTCTGCCCTGAGCAGCTTGCAGCGTGTTGCATAATCACTTTGTGGCAAGATTGGGAACATTCAAGGTTTCGGTTTGAGACAACATGGTGGGCAGCTTTTTTCAGCCTGGCCTCCTGCCAACCACATCAGCATATTTGGTTCATAGGCTACTTCAGCTGTGCAATTACTGTGAAAACACAAGGATATTGCGGAGTGACTCTGCTAGTCATTATGTAAATGTAAATAATATCAAACAAACGATTATTATGTACTAATGGAAATTAAGTTTTCTACAATATAAGATATTATAACATTCTACTATAACATTTGATGATGCGAATTAATGAGAAACCTTCCTCTGAAATGCCTTTTTGTTACTCTGGGAACATCCATCTGTGTTTTACATAGTATTGAATTTTATTTTGATTATGATTTTGTAAAGCAGATGAAGAAAATGAGTTTTTAAGTCTTAAGTCTTCTAGGGAAATTGTATCTTATACTATGAACATTTTTGTAATTACCCAGACTATAATATTCGACTAATGATATAATCTTTTAAAAGAAATTCTGGGCGGCACCTGTGGCTCAGTGGGTAGGACACCAGCCTCATGTACTGAGGGTGGCGGGTTCAAACCTGACCCTGGCCAAACTGCAACAACAATCCAAAAATAATAATAATAAAAGAGCCATGCGTTGTGGCGGGCGCCTGTGGTCCCAGTGACTCTGGAGGCTGAGGCAGGAGAATCACCTAAGCCCAGGAGTTGGAGGTTGCTGTGAGCTGTGATGCCACGGCCTCTACGCAGGGCAATAGAGACTGTCTCTAAAAAAAAAAAAGAAAGAAAGAAAAATTCTGCATTCCCAGATGAAAGTAAAAGAAAGTAGGGTAAAAGAAAATTAATAACAAATTTACTAAGTTCTTGATAGAACCTGTTTTACCTTTTCAAGGTTAAGATTTATAAAAACTAAAATATGATAAAATTAAGGGAAAAATGAATATGCCTACTCACCCACATTTACAGTAGGAAAATGAAAACTTACCAGCAAGCATTCTTTCTGTTTCACAAATGCAAAAAATAGTAAATTAGTTAGCCTGAAATTAAAATTTTGAAAGTAGTTTCTTTTTTGGAATAATGGGTTATTATCAATTACGTAAGAATTAAGTTGGTATAAGTTAATTTAACTTTTTTTATTACCCACTTATCAAGCAGGGAGAATCTACTGGTAAAATGTGAACTTTTTATTTTCAATTATTTGCATGGCTGGTTTGGGATAGGATTTTTTTGAGTTATTCTAACACCCAGCATTTAAGTAGAAGAAAGAAAACACAATTACATTATTATTAAGTTCTTTAGAATTTTTTTGGTTTTTTTTTTTTTTTTTTTTTGCAGTTTTTGGCTAGGGCTGGGTTTGAACCTGCCACCTCTGGCATATGGGGCCGGTGTCCTACTCCTTTGAGCCACAGGTGCCGCCCTCTTTAGATTTTTTTTAATCTAGAAATAGGACATGCCCATTGGTAAATAATTAATAAATTAGTGAACATTTTTTAGAGTAACAGCAAATGAATGCTTAAATGTTTTAAATATGTTTAATTATGTTTCTCTAGCTTTCTTGGCATCTTTCCCTCCTACTTTATTACTTTAGGATTCCTTTGTGTGGTGTTCAAAAAGGAAGTTATTATTACAAGATGCGTGACTTCCATAATGATTTTTTAATATAGTGAAAAACTACTTTGGCTCTTTTTTTTTTTTTTTAATAGAGATAGAGTCTCACTTTGTCGCCCTCAGTAGAGTACCATGGCGTCACAGCTCACAGCAACCTCCAGCTCTTGGGCTTAGGTGATTCTTTGCCTCAGCCTCCCAAGTACCTGCAACTACAGGTGCCTGCCACAACACCTGGCTGTTTTTTTATTGCAATTTGGCTGGGGCCAGGTTTAAACCTGCCACCCTCAGTGTATGGGGCCAGCACCCTACTCACTGAGCCACAGGCACTGCCCTACTGTGGCTCTTTTAAATCCAATGTAATATTAACTGTGTCTTTGAAAAGCAAAAAGTGATGAGTAGTTGCAAAATGCCATCTGCTCGATTATAATATTGAATATCGAATGTGGTATGTTGTATTTTGATGGTGTTGATCCATCAGGTTTTTATGGAGAGAAAAGGATCAAATGAAAGACAAAATGTATCTGCTGAGATGATCTCACTGCGGGTAGACTCGGCCACAGGCAGCCCAAGTAGTGGGGATAGAGATGGGGCCCACTGATCGGTGGTGGGATATTCAGTCTGCTGGTTCATTCTGAAAGCATGAGGTGGAACAGGAAAACCCAGTGGGCCTGTGAGTAGGAAGTCTTGGGAGAGAGCAGAGCAGAACAGACAGGAGACAAGAGCAGAGCAGGCCTCCAGTGTCAAAGAGAGGGGAGTAGAAGGCAGTCGGGGCAGAGATCAAACAGGGCCCAGCTGTGGCAGTGGACACAGGTGGATTGTTTATAACAAGACAGTCCGTGTCTGAGATAGAAGAGATGGAGGGGGGATGGGAAGAAGGTGGGACACAGGAACAGGAAACCAGAGAGGATCTTAATCATGAACTGGCTCTACTTACTCCCTCACAGAAGTTCCATTTCTGTAATTTATATTCTCTTTAACAGTCATGGCTGACCCTCATGTTAGCCTACTCTACGTTTCAGTTGCCTTCCATCCTTTTTGCGGTAAGATAGGGCTATTATAAATACAGACACTCATATATTTTATCCTAAATCATGCAACTCTGTCTTCTCTAGTTTGAGTACTTCTCCAGCCTAACCTCAGTCATCACGGAGGTATTTGTCCTTTTTTGTAAAGGGAGGAAGTTGCCGCACATCTGCACCTGCCACCCGCCCGGGCATCAATTTTCTTGCAGTTACAGCATCTCGAACAGCAGGCGGCGGCATTCCCCAGGTGCTCATTAGGGACGGCCAGCCCAGCTGCAAGGAGAGAGGAATGAGAGGGAAGGACAGGTGATGCCAAACTGGGATTGAGATTGCAGCCAAATAAACATTCACCTGCAAACTTAAAGTGAAGCACGTTCCTGGCAAGGATGTCCATCGTCTGGTCTCTCTCATATTTAAGGCTGGGATTCCCCCGCTGGAGACACCCTGTCCTCAGTTGCTCAGCTTAGCAGCTAAGCAGCTTGTTGGTGTTCTGTGCATGTTTAGGCTGTTATTGTCTGTGTTCTCCTGGCATCCAGTCAGATCCGTCTAGGATCTACTGTTGATTCTGTCTGAGTCTGGATTTTGAGTTTTGATTTCTGTGGTTGATTTCCTCTGGAGCTAAGCTTCTTCGTCTCTACTTTTCTGGGGTTGTTTTTAGACCGTGTCTCACTCCGTAGCCCTGGGTGGAGTACAGACGCCTTGGTGTCATAGCTCACTGCAACCTCAAACTCTTGGGCTTGAGCAATCCTCTTGTCTCAGCCTCCCAGGTAGCTGGGATTATAGGTGCCCACCATGATGCCCGGCTAATTTTTTTTATTTTTAGTAGAGATGGCTGGTCTCAAACTCCTGAGCTCACATAATCCCCCTGCCTTGGCCTCCCCGAGTGCTAGACTTACAGGCGTGACCCTGCTGCTGGCCTCACCACTCTGCTGTTTATGCTCCCTGCTTGTGCCCACCTCACTTATACGACCTTCGTGCTCCTGACACCATAACTCATGCACAAAAAACAATGAAAAATAACATATTTTTTCATTAAGTTAGAAAGGACTGTTTTGTTTTTGAAATGTTTATTCTATTTTCTTAATAAAACACCATAGTCCCAAGGGAAAAAAATGTTTTTCTAGCGTGGCAGTTAGTGCCTTAAAGTCTAACTTTGCCTGCTGTAACTCCTCCTAGCTTTCCATGCAAGTTCCAATGATGATATAAAAGACAGAAAACAGAGATAGCTCAGTGGCGACGATAAAGAAAACCACCTGTCAGAGGCCACAGCCTTCTTCAGTGGGGGATAGACAGAGAAACCTCTTTGTACCTTGTCGACTTCATGTTCTGCCATCTAAACGTAGATGACACAGGAGATTGACATGGCTTTCTTCTGCTGTCCACCCCAATGACCAGAAAAGCAAGTGACATTCCCCTGACTGGGTAGAAACTTATTTTCTGAACCATCTACAGCTTAGCTATGTCTTCTTTTCCTTGGTCTGCCCCATCAACTTTTTTATTTCAATATCCATTTGAAGTCTAGAATGTTTAATCTACAAAACAACGGAGAAAGGAAGGGATACCCCTGGGAAGCTCAGTCACCTAGCAAAAGCATTTGAGAAAGAGATAAAGGCAGGAAGGTTATTGGATTTAATACATGTTTTCAAGTGTACACTGCATAAACCAAACTATAAATTTATTTCTGATTCTGATTATTATAACCCCCAGCATAGTTATAAAATTGGACCAAACGTCAAGCCCATCTAAGTAGGCATGGTAGTCTGACCCAGGACAGATTGAGTTATTGGCTTTTTAAATCTAAATTCAAGAGGGGCCTTTTGCCCACAGCCAAATGGACAATGATTTAAACTGAGAACAATCTACTCACCTCCTCTGCTGTTGGAAATGGCTCTGCCTGGATAGATTGTTCCTTAACACAAGAATATGGGAAGGGAGGAGGGGGAAGGTTGGGTGGAGGGAGGGTCATTGGTGGGGCCATACTATGGTGCATCTTAGAAGGGTACAGGCGAAACTTACTAAATGCAGAATACAAATGTCTTCATACAATAACTAAGAAAATGCCATGAAGGGTATGTTAAACAGTTTGATGAAAACATTTCAGATTGTATATGAAACCAGCA
>CAUYON010028232.1:0-26478 GCA_963573935.1 Arctocebus calabarensis
TGTCACCCTGGATAGAGTGCCGTGGCATCACAGCTCACAGCAACCTCCAATTCCTGGGCTCAAGTGAGTCTCTTGCCTCTGCCTCCCAAGTAGCTGGGACTACAGGCACCCACCACAATGCCCGGCCATTTTTTGGTTGCAGCCATCATTGTTGTTTGGCGGGCCCGGGTTGGATTTGAACCCGCCAGCTCAGGTGTACGTGGCTGGCGCCTGTAGAGCCACAGGCACCGAGCCTAAACTCATTTTCTTAATCAAAGTAAGCATTAAAAAAAAAAAAATCTATCCATCCATAGTCCTATAAGTCAAATATACTCTAAACTGTGAGTCTTATTCTCTCCTGGGGCCAAACTGCTATTTTAGCTGTCCCCTTCAACCCCTGTGTTTATTTCTGATATTTCTTTCCTTTTCTTTTTTTTTTTTTTTTTAGAGACAGAGTCTTACTTTATTGCCCTCAGTAGAGTGCTATGTTGTCACAGGTCACAGCAACCTCCAATTCCTGGGCTTAGGCGATTCTCCTGCCTCAGCTTCTGGAGTAGCTGGGCACAGGCACCGGCCACCCAGCTATTTTTTCATTGCAGTTTGGCCAGAGTTGGGCTTGAACCTGCCACCCTTGGCATATGGGGCCAGTGCCTTAGTCACTGAGCAACAGGTGCCACCCTATTTCTGTTATTTCTATACAATATGATTTTATTTCTATTTATTGACTTTTTTCCCCAACTTCAGATAATATCTCATCACCCACATAGTTTTCTTACCTTATTGTTCCCGACTCTCCTCATCCTCCCAATATAGCTATATCACAACTTTTTAATAATCAATATTAATTGCTTATATTATGACTATATACAGTATACAACTATGATTATCAGCCCTTTGCTATTATCTTCTTTCATTTTCTCTCCTATTTTCTTTGTACTTATGGATTTACTCTTCTTCCTTTTTTTGAAATTATATATGTGTGTGTGTGTGTGTGTGTGTGAAGAGAGAGAGAGAGAGAGTCTCGCACTATGTTACTCTTGGTAGAGTGCAATGGCGTCACAGTTCACAGCAACCTCAAACTCTTGGGCTTCAACAATTCCCTTGCCAAGTAGCTGGGACTACAGGCGCCCGCCACAACTCCTGGCTATTTTTTTGTTGCAGTTGTCATTGTAGTTTAGCAGGCCTGGGCCAGGTTTGAGCCTGCCAGCCTTAGTGCATGTGGCTGGCGCCATAGCCACTGTTCTATGGGCGCTGAGCCTTGAAATTATATTTTAAAATTCTTTTTTTGAGACAGAGCCTCCAGCTGTCACCCTGGATAGAATGCCATGGCATCACAGCTCACAGCAACCTCCAATTCCTGGGCTCAAGCGAGTCTCCTGCCTCCGCCTCCCAAGTAATTGGGACTACAGGCGCCCGCCACAATGCCCGGCCATTTTTTGGTTGCAGCCGTCATTGTTGTTTTGGCAGGCTGGGGCTGGATTTGAACCGGCCAGCTCAGGTGTATGCGGCTGGCGCCTTAGCCCATTGAGCCACAGACGCCAAGTCTTAAAATTCTTTATACAGCCAGGATTTCACTATGTTGCCTAGGCTGGCCTTGAATACCTGGCCTCCAGTGATCCTCCTACCTTAGCCTCTCAAAGTACTGAGATTAGTGAGCCTGTAAGGCCCAGTCTTTCTTATTTTATTTTATTATTTTTTTGAGACAGAGCCTCTAGCTGTCACCCTGGATAGAGTGCTGTGGCATCACAGCTCACAGAAAACTTCAACTCCTGGGCTCAAGCATCTCTCTTGCCTCTGCCTCCCAAGTAGCTGGGACTACAGGTGCCTGCCACAATGCCTGGCACTTTTTTTTTTTTTTTTGGTTGCAGCCATCATTATTGTTTGGCAGGCCTGGGCTGGATTTGAACCCACCAGCTCAGATGTATGTGGCTGGTGCCTTAGCCACTTGAGCCACAGGTGTCGAGCCAGTCTTTATTTTTTAAAGAAATTATATTACTTTCACCTATAGTGGAATTTCAGAAAGGAGTGGTAATTAATGCCACCATGTTTTATTTAACACATAAATAGACACACATATAAACATAGATAATCATACACCTACATACTTTCTTATATTCATAAATGAGGAAATTATGGCTCAGAGAGGCTAAATAATTTGGCTAAAATCACATATCTAATGACAAAGGCATTGTCTGACTCTAGGCCTGCCTGACTTCAAAGCCCATGGTCTATTTCTATTATGATAAATGATACCCTGAAATAATTTAAACTCAATAATTCTTGTAACCATTAATCTTTTTGCATCAACAAATAGTTTCATACCTTATATTATGTAGGAAAATCCTAGTAGCTTTATTCTACATGTACCAAAACTTCTGACCTATGCAAATAACATAAACCACTATAAACATCATTTAAATGAATTTATTCATATTAATTATCTCAAATTAAGCAAAGAAGGAATGACAGTGAAATTTGGTTAACTAGCAAAAGCTAGGAGTTAAACAAAACTAAAACGACAAAAAAAAGAAAGAAAATCCTCTGTGGTAGTCATCAATTCATTTTCCAAGTATTTCTGGTTCTTGGCTTTCTGGGCACATGATAGGACTATATTCTATGATATGCAGCTGAGTGGTACCCTATGACTACTTCTGGCCAGTAACAGGGGGAAGGACAGGTTATTTACTAACCAATATGAGACCCTTTAGACTTCTTTTCCCACTATCACGGTGACTAGCAATCTTCAAAGTGATGATTGCCATAAGCCTAAGCCCTGGAATGACTGAGATAACCTATAGGATATACACAGCAAGTTTTTATTTTTATTTTTATTAGAGATAGAGTCTTCCTTTGTTGCCCTCGGTAGAGTGCTATGGTGTCACAGCTCACAGCAACCTCCAGCTCTTGGGCTCAGGCAATTCTCTTGCCTCAGCCTCCTGAGTAGCTGGGACTACAGGTGCCTGCCACAATGCCCAGCTATTTTTTGTTGCAGTTTGGCCGGGGCTGGGTTTGAACCTGCTACCCTCAGTATATGGGGCTGGTGCCCTACTCACTAAGCCACAGGCGCCACCCACACGGCATGTTTTTAAAGCCACTGAGATATGACATTGCTTATGACTGCACTATAATCTGACTTATCCTAGCTGATACAGGTAGAACCCAGAGTGGGGTGCTGCCTTATCAAGAAATCCAAAACATATGGCAAAAGCTTAGGAGCAGGGTGGAAGGGGACAAGGAAAATTACTGGAGGCTATAAGATTAGCAATTTATATTATGCAGTGGTGAAATTCTGCAGCAAATTATCTCAGCATGTAGATAATGTACCATAAAAGCTAGGAGGTCTGGTGGGAAAATGGATTAATGTTCATTTGTGTTATTTGACAAATTATTGCATGAAAAGGATGAATTTAGAAATGATCAGTTTATAATCAAGAATGAAAAAAGTCTAGCAAATTAGGTATCAAATGCATAATGTAAAACTGAGGTCTTTGAGCTACAAAGGCTAAGTATGATTCAGTCTTGAGACAAGGAAGAAATTAAAGATTTGGACTTCACAATCATTCATAACACTCCCTAATTAAGGTGGTAGTCAATAAAATAGCTTTTCTAGGCCAGACACAGTGGCTCACACCTAAAATCCTAACACTTTGAGAGGCTGAGATGGGAGGGTCATTTGGGGCCTGGAGTTTGAGGTTGCAGTCAGCTGATACTACTGCACTCCAGCCTGGGTGCAGAATAAGAGCTTATCTCAAAAAAAAAAAAAAAAAAAAAAAAATTGCTTTTCTAAAAAGAGACTAAAGATGCTACAAAGCATATTTCTCCAATGTTAATTACTTCAAATGCTGCTAGTAAACAGAGAAATTATGTCAGTATAACTCAGAAGTAATGTTGGTTTATACAAGATTTTCCCAAGTGAGTTAGCATTTAAAGCCTTCAGGAGCAAGCATTCTCACAATTAAAAAGAAAGTCTTATATAAAGACCATAAGAAAAAAGCTAAACACCCTAATTCTATACTTTCCTTAAAAGTAAGCACTGGTTTGTTCAGTGGCTTCATAAACCACTACACTTTCCATGTTATGCCTGGTGAAGGTAAGAGTGGGCACACTTTGGAGATGTGGATTTGGTTTCCACATCTTTATTGCAGAGGCCTGCAATAAAGCAAACAGCACAATAAAGCAAGTCATGGCTCGGCGCCTGTAGCTCAAGCGGCTAAGGTGCCAGCCACATATACCAGAGCTGGTGGGTTCGAATCCAGCCCTGACCTGCCAAACAGTAATGACAACTACACCAAAAAAATAACTGGGTGTTGTGATGGGCAACTATAGTCCCAGCTACTTGGGAGGCTGAGGCAAGAGAATTGCTTAAGCCCTGGAGTTGGAGGTTTCTATGAGCTGTGATGCCATGGCACTCTACCCAGGGCGACAGCTTGAGGCTCTGTCTCAAAAAAAATAAATAAAATAAGATAAAGCAAGTCACATGAATTTTTAGTCTTCTCGTGACTATAAGTCTACCCTATACTGTAGTCTATAATAGTGTGAAACAGCATTATGTCTAAAAACTAATGTGCATACATGTACCTTAGTTGAAAAGCTTCATTGCTAAAAAATGCCAATGATCATCTAATCCTTCAGTAACTTGCGATCTTTTTGCTGGTAGAGGGTCTTTCTTTGATGTTGATGTTGACTGATCAGGGTGGTGGTTGTTAAAGGTGAGGTGGCTGTGGCAATTTCTTAAAATAAGACAACAACGAAGTTTGCCATGTGGATTGACTCTTCCTTTCATGAACAATTTCTCTGTAGCATGTGATGCTGTTTCATACCATCTTACTTACCAGAACTGTCAAAATTGGAGTCAATCCTCTCAAACTCTGTCATTGTTTTATCAACTAAGTTTAGGTAATATTCAACTGTTTACAATAATATTCAATTTCAATAATGTTCACAGCATCTTTACAAGAAGTAGATTCCATTTTAAGAAACCACTCTCTGCTTGTCCATAACAAGTAACTCCTCATCCATTCAAATTTTATTATGGGATTGTAGCAATTCAGTCCCATCTTCAGACTCTACTTCTAATGCTCTTACTATTTCTTCCCTATCTGTGGTTCCTTTCTCCACTGAAGTTCTGAGCCCCTAAAGTTATTCATGAGGGTTGAAATCAACTTCTTCCAAACTCCTGTTGATGTCGATATTCTGACCTCCTTTCATTAATGTTTGTTGATGGCATCTAGAATAATGAATCCTTTCTAGAAGGTTTCAATTTATTTTGTCCAGATACATTAAAAAAAAAAACCCACTATTTATGCCAGCTATATTCTTACAAAATGTGTTTCTTTCTTTCTTTTTGAGAGAAAGTCTCACTATGTCGCCCTTGGTAGAGTGCTGTGGCATCACAGCTCACAGCAACCTCAAACTCTTGGGCTCAAGCGATTCTCTTGCCTCGTCTATTTTTTGTTGTAGTTGTCGTTGTTTAGCAGGC
Organism: Arctocebus calabarensis; assembly: GCA_963573935.1. Classification (NCBI taxonomy): domain Eukaryota; kingdom Metazoa; phylum Chordata; class Mammalia; order Primates; family Lorisidae; genus Arctocebus; species Arctocebus calabarensis. Next base: position 5,459 of record CAUYON010028232.1, read on the forward strand.
CCAGGCCGGGTTTGAACCTGCCAGCCCAGGTGTATGAGGCTGGTGTTCTACCTGCTGAGCTACAGGTGCTGAGCCCAAAATGTATTTTTCAAGACAAAGTCTTGCTCTGTTGCCCCAGCTACAGTGCAGTGGTGTCATTATAGCTCATTGTAACATCAAATTCTTGGGATCAAGTGATTCTCCTGTCTCACCCTCCCAAGTAGCTGGGATTAAAGGCACATGCCATTATGCCTGGCTAGTTTTGGGGCATTTGTTTGTTTTTTTTCTATTTTTAGTAGAGATGGGGGTCTCACTCTTTTTTTTTTTTTTTTGGCGGTTTTTGGCCGGGGCTGGGTTTGAACCTGCCACCTCTGGCATATGGGGCCGGCGCCTTACTCCTTTGAGCCACAGGTGCTGCCCAAGATCTCACTCTTGTTCAAGCTGATCTTGAACTCCTGAGCTCAAGCAATCCATGTGCCTTGGCCACCTAGAGTGCTAGGATTATAGGCATGAATCACTACACCCAGGTGTAGGTTCATTTTTTAATTCAAATTTTGGTACTGTCAATCTTTAAATTTTACCAATCTATACCTTAGTAATTTATCAAGTTGAGAAGTGGGAGCCAAAGAAAATAATCTGCAAAACTAAAATGCTTGGTAAATTCTACTGATTTACAAAATGTATATGGTCATGGTTATAATTTGCATTTATATGATGATGTTTTATATGACAGTTTAAGTAAGACATATTTATCATATATTTGTTAAACATTCATTACAAGCCTACTATATGTTAGCTACTATAGGAGCTAGAGCCATTAAGATGCACAAAGGTCTGTCTGCCCAGGAGACAGATATGAAAACATACCATAGTGAGGCTTGGTGTCTATAGCTCAAGTGGCTAAGGCGCCAGCCACATACACCTGAGTTGGTGGGTTCAAAACCAGCCTGGGCCTGCCAAACAAGAAGTGTAACCAAAAAGAAAAAAAAAAAAATAGCCGGGCGTTGTGGCAGGCGCCTGTAGTCCCAGCTACTTGAAAGGCGGAGGCAAGAGAATCGCTTAAGCCCAGGAGTTGGAGGTTGCTGTGAGCTGTGATGCCATAGCACTGTACCCAGGGATACAGCTTGAGGCGCTGTCTCAAAAAAAAAGAAAATACTCCTTAGTGGTTAAGAGCACAAACTCTGAAACCTGGCTCGGTGCCTGTAGCACAGTGGTTATGGCGCTAGCCACATACACTGAGAGGCTGGCAGGTTTGAACCTGGACCGGACCAGCTAAACAATGACAATTGCAACAAAAAAAAATAGCCAAGTGTTGTGGAGGCTGAGGCAAGAGAATCGCTTAAGTCCAAGAGTTTGAGGTTGTTGTGAGCTGTGACGCCATGGCACTCTACCAAGGGTGACATAGCAAGACTCTGTCTCAAAAAAGCAAAAACAAGGATTGGCGCCTGTGGCTCAATGGGCTAAGGCGCCAGCCATGTACACCTGAGCTGGCAGGTTTGAATCCAGCCCAGGCCCCCCAAACAACATGGTGGCTGCAACCAAAAAATGGCCGGGCATTGTGGCAGGCGCCTGTGTTCCCAGCTACTTGGGAGGCAGAGGCAAGAGACTCGCTTGAGCCCAGGAATTGGAGGTTGCTGTGAGCTGTGATGCCAAGGCACTCTCTCCAGGGTGACAGCTTGAGGCTCTGTCTCAAAAAAAAAAAAAAAAAGCAACAACAGAAACAAAACCAAAACAAACTCTAAAACCAGACTGCTAGCATTAAAAATCTGGTTCCAGCACCTACAAGCTGAGTGACCTTGGGCAAATTGCTCATTTTCTATAAAATGTAGACAATAATAATATCTACCTCCAGGGATTATTACTGGTATAAATGCTTATGAAAATATCTCGTAATAGAAAGCACTATTACAAGTATTTGTTAAATAAACACATTCACCTATAAGCATAATGTATGGTGGCAGTGCGGAAAAGGAGTTAAGTAGTATAAAAGGTGGTAACATGTCAAGGAAAGTTTGAGAGATGAGATAAAGCTGGAGCTGGTCTTCAAGGACAAATAGAAGTCTAAGGTAGGAATGCTGCACATAAGAAACACCTCATGAAAATTACAGGAAAACTACATAGGTTTTATTATACTTAAGTACCCTAAACATCACCCTAAACTAACTTCATAGCTGGGGGTCAATTCAACATTTCCACTGTTACTGCTCATAAGTGATGCAGCAAATGCTGGGATGCTGGTTTTCTAACTCATAGTCCCAGTTTACTACCTTGTCTCCTACTGAATTAATGGGAAACAATTACCTCAAAAGATACACACCGGTTGTGAACAAAAAAATACCTATGCCACACAAAGTAAAAAAAATAAAATTTCAAATTAGTGTTTGAGAGTCTGAATTTTATCCTTATCTGGTAGAATTCACATCTCTCTTCAGAATGCCCAGAATATTATATTAATTGACATGGATATATTTTCTTTTTTAAAAAATTAATTTTTTTTATTAAATCATAGCTGTGAACATTAATGCAATCATGGGGTACAATGTGCTGGTTTCATATACAATCTGAAATATTTTCATCAAACGTGGATATATTTTCAATTGGATCCACCTACAGTTTGTGTTTCCAGTAGTAACCAGTTTTGACAAATTTAAGACCCAAAATTTAAATTATGCTTTAATTCATCTTCTTCTTTTTTTTTTTGTTTAAGACAGTGTCTCGGCTTGGCGCCTGTGGTTCAACAGGCTAAGGCGCCAGCCACATACACCTGAGCTTGTGAGTTCAAATCCAGCCCGGGCCTGCCAAACAACAATGACGGCTGCAACCAAAAAAAAAAAAAAAAAATGGCCGGGCGTTGTGGCGGGCATCTGTAGTCCCAGCTACTTGGGAGGCGGAGGCAAGAGACTCGCTTGAGCCCAGGAATTGGAGGTTGCTATGAGCTGTGATGCCATGACACTCTAACCAGGGTGACAGGCTCTGTCACAAAAAAAAAAAAAAAAAAAAAAAGACAGTGTCTCATTCAGTCGCCTTGGGGTTGAATGCTCTACATCATAGCTTACAGCAACCTCAAGAGATCCTCTTGTCTCAGCCTCTAAGTAGTTAGGACTCCAGGCACCCACCACAGCACCTGGCTAGTTTTTCAATTTTTATTATATAGATGGGGTTTCACCTTGCTCAGGCTGGTCTCGAACTCCTGAGCTCAGGAGACCCACCAACCTGGGCCTTTTAGAGTGCTAAGATTATAAGGTATGAGCCACCAGGTCCAACCTAATTCACCTTCTTGCAACAGAATGGGTAGGCTTTCAAATAGGTAAATCTGAAATAAATAAAAAATAAATTTGTAGACTTTGAACTTGGCATATAAAGTAGAAGTTACAGAATAAAAATAACACTGAAAAAAGGTTCAGCTCTAATACCACAGGATCAGTAGTATACACATAAATGTCCCTTATTTCCAAAAGTGCTTACATTATCAACTTGGAATATACCAGAAAAGCTATCACACCACTTTGTAAGAGTCATCTTTACAATAAACAGAAACCTCAAATGACATATCTCTAGGTCATATTTTGGATAAGCATTATAAAGGGTTCTCAGATGCCTCTATTTACATGGTTAAAAACAGAAACAATTTTAATGCAATCTCATTTAATAAAAATTTAACATGTCAAACAATTATTTTTTAAGTAGCCCATCTAATAATTCATTCTCTGTTAACAAATATTATTGAGAAATGCCTGTCACTTGCAGTTTTAGATTAACCTATTGCAAAAATAAAATGTCACGGCTCAGCACATGTGGCTCAACCGGCTAAGGCGCCAGCCACGTACACCTTAGCTGGCTGGTTCGAATCCAGCCTGGGCCCACCAAACAACAATGACGGCTGCAACCAAAAAAATGGCCGGGTATTGTGGTGAGTGCCTGTAGTCCCAGCTACTTGGAAGGTGGAGGGAGGAGACTCGCTTGAGCCCAGGAGTTGGAGGTTGCTGTGAGCTGTGATGCCACAGCACTCTATCCAGGGTGACAGCTTGAGTCTCTGTCTCCAAAAAATAAAAAATAAATAAAATAAAATAAAATTTCACTGTACTTTTACACACATGCATTTAAACAAGACTGCCATTGTGTTTCCCCCAATAATATGCCAGTGCAGCCAGTGGAAGAGGACAAAAGAGAGGTATTTCTCTTAGGTACTACCTAATTACCTTCAAGCATCAACAGTTTCCACATTTCTATATAAGACAATAAAGACTAAAACACATTACTCATCACACAGCTTAAGCAATCTTAACTTTCACCCATAACTCTCCAGGGCCAAAAGAAGAAATCAAATACTAAATAAGCCATACTACAAGACCGACATGTTCACAATGTATATTCAGAACATTTTCCCGTTATTCAATGCCATTCACAAACGTCATCTACAGATAAGAGAATATAATTTAAGCAAAGAAGTTTTTTTTTTTATTTTTTTGAGACAGAGTCTCAAGCTGTCACCCTGGGTAGAGTGCTGTGGCATCACAGCTCACAGAAACTTCCAATTCCTGGGCTCAAGCGACTCTCCTGCCTCCGCCTCCCAAGTAGCTGGGACTACAGGCACTCACCACGACGCCTGGCCATTTTCTGGTTGCAGCCATCATTGTTGTCTGGCTGGCCTGGGCTGGATTCAAACCCGCCAGCTCAGGTGTACGTGGCTGGGGCCCTAGCCCATTGAGCCACAGGCACCGAGCCTTTTTTTTTTTTGAGACAGAGCTTCAAGCTGTCACCCTGGATAGAGTGCTGTAGCATCACAGCTCACAGCAACCTCCAATTTCTGGGCTCGAGTGAGTCTCCTGCCTCTGCCTCCCAAGTAGCTGGGACTACAGGAGCCCACCACAATGTCCGGCCATTTTTTGGTTGCAGCCGTCATTATTGTTTGGCAGGCCCAGGCTGGATTCGAACCCACCAGCTCAGGTGTACGTGGCTGGTGCCTTAGCCCGTTGAGCCACAGACGCCGAGCCACAAAGAAGTTTTTTTTTCCCTTTTGAGACAGAGTCTCACTCTGTTGCCTGGTATAGAGTGCCATGGTGTCAACCTAGCTTACAGAAACCTCAAACTCCTAGGTTAAGCAATTGTCCTGCCTCAGACTCCTGAATAGCTGGGAGGTACCTGCCATGATGCCTGGCTAATTTTTCTGTTTTTACTAGAGACCGGGTCTTGCGCTTGCTCAGGCTAATCTCAAAATCCTAAGCTCAAGGAATCCTCCTGCTTCACTCTCTCAGAATGCTAAGATTTGTATTTGGATTTTGCATGAGCCACCATGTCCTGCTCAAAGAAGATATTTTTAAAAGTAGAGTAAGAAGTTTTGTGTGTATTACTGTGATCATTTCCATTAAAACCCAACTAAGTAAGGCTGGGCACGGTGGCTCATGCCTGTAAACCTAGCACTCTGGGAGGCTGAGGAAGGTGGATTGCCTGAGCTCACAAGTTTGAGACCAGCCTAAGCCAGAGTGAGACCTTATCTCTCAAAAAAAAAAAAAAAAAAATAGCCTAGCATGTAGTACCAGCTACTTGGAAGGCTGAGGCAAGAGAATCTCTTGAGTCCAAGAGTTGGAGGCTGCTATGAGCTATGACACCACAGCACTCTACCAAGGGTGACAAAATGAGACTTTGTCTCAAAAAAAAAAAAAAAAAAAAAAATTCAATGCCCAGTCCTGGTGTCATAGCTTATAGTAATCTCAAACTCTTGGGCTTGAGTAATCCTCTTGCTTCAACCTGCCACAATGCCCAGCTAGTTTTTCTATTTTTAGTAGAGATGAGGTCTCACTCTTGCTCAGGCTAGTCTCAAACTCCGGAGCTCTAGCAGTCCACCTGCTTCAACCTTCCAGAGTTCTAGGATTACAGGCATGAGCCACCCCACCTGGCCCCAAACTGGAAGCCTCATATATTACTGATGGGAATATAAAATGGTATACTCTGGAGAACAGTTTGGCAGTTCTCAAAGTTAAATGTAGAGTTCCTAGTAATTTCACTTCTAGGTATATATACTCAAGAAAAATAAAAATCTATTCTCACATGAAAACTTGTAAACAAATATTCACAGAAGCATTATAATCCAAATGTACATCAACTGATGAATCAATAAAATGTATATCCCTACAATGGAATATTATCAGCCATAAAGGAATGAAGTACTGATATGTGGTACAACACGGATGAACCCTGAAAACATTATGCTGAGAGAAAGCCAGACATAAAAGGCTACATAACTTTTCACTTACATGAAATGGCTAGAATAAGCAAATATGTATAAAAAGAAAGTGAATCAGTGATTAACAAGAACTGGAGGTAGGGAAGAATGGTAAGTAACTGCTAATGGGTTCTAGGTTTCTTATTGGGGAGAATGCTAATGATCTGGAATTAGACATTGGTAATAGTTGTACAACCTTGTGAATATATTAAAAACCATTACTGAGGCTCAGCACCTGTAGCACAGTGGTTACCGCACTGGCCACATACACCAAGGCTGGTGAGTTCGAACCCGGCCTGGGCCAGCTAAACTACAATGACAATTACAACAAAAGAATAGCTGGGCATTGTGGCAGTGCCTGCAGACCCAGCTATTTGGGAGGCTGAGGCAAAAGAATTGCTTAAACCCAAGAGTTTGAGGTTGCTGGGAGCTGTGATACCACGGCACTCTACCAAGGGCGACATAGTGAGACTCTGTCTCAAATTTAAAAAACAAAAAAACCACTATTGACTTGTATATTTTAAAAATAGCAAATTTTATGATATATAAATTATATTTTAATAAAAGATAAATAAGAAAATGATGGCCAAGAACAGTGTCTCACAGCTGTAATCCTAGCACTCTGGGAGGCCGACGCAGGTGGATTGCTTGAGCTCAGGAGTTCGAGACCAGCCTCAGCCAGAGCGAGTAAAATTCCTTCTAATAATAGAAAATATCAGCTGGGCCTTGTGGTGGACACCTGTAGTCCCAGCTACTTGAGAGGCTGAGACAGGAGGATAGCTTGAGCCTCGTAGTTTGAGGTTGCTGTAAGTGAGGCTGACATCACTATCCTCTAGTCTGGGGCAATAGAGTGAGACAGGTTAAAAAAAAAAAAAAGAATTTCTATTGAGAAAACACAGGAGGGAGAGAAGGCATTTTTTTTTTTTTTTTTTGTTGAGTTAGAGTATTATTTTTTTGCCCTCAGTATAGTGCCGTGGTGTCACACAGCTCACAGCAATCTCCAACTCCTAGGCTTTGGTGATTCTCTTGCCTCAGCCTCCCAAGTAGCTAGGACCATAGGCACCCACCACAATGCCCGGCTATTTTTTTGTTGCAGTTTGGCCAGGGCTGTGTTTGAACCCGCCACCCTTGGTATATGGGGCCAGCTGATCCATAGGCGCCTCCCGAGAGAAGGCATTTAAAAAATTTTTAAGACAATAAGCCTCAAATTTAGACATAGTATCTAATCCTATTCTTTTCTCCATTAACTAGATAAGCTTTTTGCTAAATATTGCAAAAAATCCTTACAATGACAACCACTAACAAACTAAATCCAAATTTCCTTCAAGATTGGGTTGCCCAGTTTGGTTTTCTAACATCATTTCCCTCCACCCCTCCATAAACCCTAGCCGCCAGCCTTAGGGATCTACTCAATATTCCCTGGGCATGCCATACGATTTCTCTGTGTCAGTCAGGGGCATATTCTGCCCCTTCAATCCTTTTATTTTCTTTCCTAAAACTTGGATTTCACTAATCTTTCAATATTCGGTCAAATACCACTTCTGTTGGTAGGTCTTTCCAAAAGTCTCCAGCCCCTATCACTTCTCCCTTGGGTATTTCCACTCTACTGCTCCTATTTCTGTTATATAATACAACAGAACCTCCATAGCCGACCACATCCTTATGTAGACCTAATTTTCATAAACCAGATATGCACCACATCTATCTATCAGTACAGTAGACCTAGTTCCTTATGTTGACCACCTCTGTATATTGACCAGTTAGTCCCTTGGATGGTCAACTTGCAGAGGTTCTACTGTATTTATTATATCATTCTATTTTGTATGAAAATTGTTTGTATGTCTACATTCTCTTTGCCAGTAATTGGTATAGAGGTGGGTCCATGACCAAGTTTTGAACTGTGAGATTTAAGTGGAAATCTGCTGGGAGGCTCTTGAGAAAGGCTTCTGAACTCTTAAAAAGCATAAGGAAGAGAGAACCACCACCTTCTGCTGGATGTCATCTCGTCTGGACGTGATGTAACTGTGGTACCCGTCTTGCATCCATGATGGGTGTTGGCCAAAGGACAAGGCAGACATGTTCAATCTGGCAGAGCAGAAAGGTGAAATGAATGGGGGTCCTGAATGATGATGCTAAACCAGAAGATTTAAACCAACCCTAGACCGAGGTAACTTGTTATTTGTGAGGATAAATTTTCCTCATTTTCAGATTATTTTGAATTTGATTTTCTATTAATTTGAAGCCCAATGCACCTTAATTTGTATAGTTGTGTTTGAGACATAAATCAGACAATTAAGCAGCATTGTCAAGTACTTAATTGTGTAGAAGAGTCTCCCCATCATGGGAGAAGTCAAAGCTGTAGCTACGTACTTGGGAGACATCAGCCTACAGAAAGAATTTACATTTGGGTTCTAGGAAGACAGGATGGAAAAAAAAGTGGCTGAGCACCAAGCCTTAGGGAACCCCAAGGGCAGAGGAGAAAAACTAACAAAGAAGAAAGAAGAAAACAACAATGAGGTAAAACAAAAACATAAAACTACAGTGTACAGAAGCCAAGTGATTCAAAAACTAAAACAGGTTGGCACCCATAGCTCAGTGGGCAGAGCACCAGCCACATACACGGAGGCTGGTGGGTTCGAACCTGGCCTGGAGCAGCTAAAACAATCATGACAACTGCAACAAAAAGAAAAACAGCCAGTTGTTATGGCAGGTGCCTATAGTCCCAGCTACTTGGGAGCCTGAGGCAAGAGAATCGCTTAAGCCCAATTTGAAGTTGCTGTGAGCTATGATGCCACAGCGCTCTACCCAGGGTGACACTCTACCCAGGGTGACAGCTTGAGTCTCAAACAAACAAACAAAAAAGTAAAACAGAAAACTGACTACTGAATTTAATGACAGAATAATTCAGTATAATAATAGTCAGAATAATTCCTTAATGTGAAGAGCTCCTTGTCCTTCCACCAGCCTCCTTCTCCCTGGAAAAACACCAGTCCTGAGTTAATTAGTATAATGGGTAAGGGCTCAGACTTGGGCTGACTTCTGGATCTATCTGTGGGTGATACTTTTTTTTTCCTTGAGACAGAGTCTTATTATGTCACTTTTGGTAGAGTGCTGGCAACAGAGCTCACAGCAATCTTCAACTCTTGGGCTTAAGCAATTCTCTTGCCTCAGCTTCCCAAGTTGCTGGGACTACAGGTGCCCGCCACAACACCCGGCTACTTTTGTTATTGTTGTAGTTGCCACTGTTGTTTGGCAAGCCTGGCTGGATCCGAACCTGCCAGCTCTGGTGTATGTAGCTGGCGTCCTAGCCGATTGAACTACAGGTGCCACTTTCTCAAATCTTAAGTATTTTTTCCTTTTTTTTAGAGACTGAGTCTCACTTTGTTGCCCTCGGTAGAGTGCCATGGCGTCACAGCTCACAGCCACCTCCAGCTCTTGGACTTAGGTGATTCTCTTGCCTCAGCCTCCCAAGTAGCTGGGACTACAGGTGCCCGCCACAATGCCTGGCTATTTTCCTTTGATCTTATTGAAGAAGTATGCTGTCTTAAAATAAGTTTTCTGTAAACTTGCATACAACAACCACACAAAAAAATATTAAAATATCTTTATGTTCACTTTGGGAAATTCTAAATTTTAAAACCATGCCAAATTAAAATATGACCACTTCAAAGAAAAGGGGATAATTTCAAAGTTAAGACCAAAACAGCTTTTGATAAAAACCACTGCATGTTGCAGAAACAGTAACCTAGTTTCATTTTGAGTATAGTGTTTGTTGCCCTCAAGTGATCTGTAACTTTCGAGCAAGATTATTTTCATCAAATGTGAGGTAATAGATAAAGCAAAAGGGAAGAAATCAATACATCTTCATACAACAAAACATCTCACCTTTTCAGTTTAAGAGAAGAAAAGCACAGTCCTAGAACACACACACATATCATAGTGACAAGCCTCTGTTATTGGTGACATAATTTTAACTCAAGGCTTAACTATAGAACATGTGGCAATTTAATGATCTACTTGTAAGGAGAAAAAACCCTCAGCATCACACAAAATTATTTTTGGCTATTTATTTGTGGCACAACTGGTAGATAATAACCTTAGCTGGGAAAGTTGATGGAAGAGTTGAAATATACAAAGTCCTTTTCTACATGGAATTTTTAAACTACTTTTCCCCAATTAGGGTTCTTTATAATGTACTGCAAATGACTGATGCATATTTCAGTAAGACAAAAGTACCAAACATACATACTTCTGAATGAACAACCTGTTCAAAACAATATCTCCCCATAAACTCCAGAGAAGTTTCTTTTAGAATATAGAATAAATTAATTAGTAACAATACACACTTTAGACATTTATATTTTAACTGCAATGGATTGTCTAAAAACTGAGCCTATGAACAGCAAAGGCACCGAGCCCAAGAGGAAGTGAACAGACTCCTAGCTTACAGACAAATGAGTAGGTGGAGGAAGCATTTATGTGGGGAGATGATTTCTTTAAAATACTTTCTTAATCTGAAGAAAACCACAGCTCTTCACAACTTATGTTCTATAAATAGATATAATCAGTCAAAAGCCTTAATAAAGGTTTTGTTTTTGCTTGCAAGCTTTTTTAAAAATAACTTTTGTCATAACCCAAATCCAGAGTGTGGTCAAGATGACTGAGACAGCAATGTGACCAAGGCTGCTGCCCAGAGTCTTAAGGACATATGGCTAAGTTTAATTTCCCTTCATCAACTGATGTTAAAGATTTAGTAATGTGGATTTTTACTAAATTTTACTTCTCTTACCAAAATCAAAGAATTTTCACACTTGTTTATATCAATGCAAATTTTCTATTACTGCTTATTATCTAAGTAACTTCTTTAAGGAATGTACCTAAAGCAACCAGAGACAGTTTTGATCACAGAAACATTGTTCAAGTAATCCTTCCCCATCCTCCCAAAAATATTTACCTAAAAATCATAAAGTTCCTACCCAATAAGTATTAGTCTCTCTTATAAATGGAGGAAAACAAGGCCTAGTGGCTAAAGGATAAGTCAGAAGAACTTTGAGAGAATTAAGAACCAGCTGAATATATAACTGCTAATGTTCTTTTCTCACTTAAGATAAAAAACCAAGGCTTGGCGCCTGTGGCTCAATGGGCTAAGGCGCCAGCCATGTACACCTGAGCTGGTGGGTTTGAATCCAGCCCGGGCCCGCCAAACAACAATGATGACTGCAACCAAAAAATAGTCGGACATTGTGGCCGGCACCTGTAGTCCCAGCTACTTGAGAGGCAGAGGCAGGAGACTCGCTTGAGCCCAGGAATTAGAGGTTGCTGTGAGCTGTGATGCCAAGGCACTCTACCCAGGGTAACAGCTTGAGGCTCTGTCTCAAAAAATATATATATATATATATATGGCCGGGCATTGTGGCGGGCGCCTGTAGTCCCAGCTACTTGGGAGGCGGAGGCAGGAGACTCATTTGAGCCCAGGAATTGGAGGTTGCTGTGAGCTATGATGCTACAGCACTCTATCCAGGGTGACAGCTTGAGGCTCTCAAAGCTTTTTCTCAGTCAAAGAAAAAGATAAAAAGCCAACTAGATGATAGGTGAGGTTTCCTTTTTTTTGGAAGGGGTGGTGAAGGGTGGCAGCTACTTGGGAGGTGGAGGCAGGAGACTCACTTGAGCCCAGGAATTGGAGGTTGCTGTGAGCTATGATGCTACAGCACTCTATCCAGGGTGACAGCGTGAGGCTCTCAAAGCTTTTTCTCTGTCAAAGAAAAAGATAAAAAGCCAACTAGATGATAGGTGAGGTTTCCTTTTTTTTGGAAGGGGTGGTGAAGGGTGGCAGCATAGGGGTTATCTAGTTTTTTTATAATGAACAAGCATTAATTCTATAGTAAGCAAAACAACTATACTAAACTTAAACTGAACGAATTTATCAAATCCATTCAGATCCAATGTTTAAGAACATTTAGATGCAAGTGTTAATGAAAGTTGAAAGAAATATAAAGAAAATGTAAGCATCAGAAAAAGTTAAAGGGACCATCTGTGCTAGTTTTCTGGACAAAGTCCTGGTTTGTATCTGTTTCTCCTAGAATAATTGTTAATAATGCCCCTCTCACATGTCTCCCAGTCTGGACAATAAATTATGTGGTTACTCTATGTTTTTTTTTTTTTTTAACTCTACAGGGATACATGTTAGTAAAACATGATTTTAAGGTTTATATATTTTTTAAAAGTCTTAATTTATTTTTTTTTTTTAATAGAGATAGGGTCTTGCTGTGTTGCCTTGGCTATAATGCACTAGCACCATCACAGTTCACTGCAACCTCAAATTCTAGGACTAAAGTGATACTCCTGACTCAGCCCTCCACGTAGCTGGGACTACAGGTGCATCTACCATGCCCAGATAATTTTTAATTTTTTTTTTGAGATAGAATCTCACTAATATCACCCTTAGTAGAGTGCCATGGTGTCACAGCTCACAGCAACCTCAAACTCTTGGGCTTAAGCAATTCTCTTGCCTCAGCCTGCCAAGTAGCTTGGACTACAGGCACCTACCACAATGCCTGGCTATATTTTGTTGCAGTTGTCATTGTTGTTTAGCTGACCAAGGCTGGGTTTGAACCCGCCAGCCTTAGTGCATATGGCTGCTGCTATAACAACTGTGCAACAGGTGCCGAACCTAATTTTTAAATTTTTTGAAGAGACATAGTCTCATCAAGTTGCCCAAGCTGGTCTCAAACTCCTAGTTTCAAGTGATCCTCTGTCCTTGGCCTCCCAGAATGCTAGGATTACAGGCATGAGCCATTGCATTCAACCTTAAAAAACTTGTTTTAGATATTCTTCTCATTTTGATATATCCTTGTTACATAATAAAATCAAAGATTTGCTTTCATCAAATAAGAGGAAAGCAAATCTTATTTTATCACATCACAATGTATATAATATAAATAAATAAAATGAATTAAAAAAAAATCAAGCCCCTTGGCCAGGCATGATGGCTCACACCTGTAATCCTAGCACTCTGGGAGGCCAAAGCGGGTAGACTGCCTGAGCTCATGAGTTGGAGATCAGCCTGAGCCAGAGTGAGACCTTGTCGCTAAGAAAAAATAGCTTGGCATTGTGGTGGGCGCCTACAGTTGCAGCTACTTGGGAGGCTGAGGCAGGAGAATCACTTAAACCCAAGAGTTTGAGGTTGCTGTGAGCTAAGAAGCCATGGCATTCTACTCAGTGTGACAATGTGAGACTGTCTTAAAAAAAAAAAAAAAAAAGGCTTGGCGCCTGTGGCTCAGGGGGCTAAGGCGCCAGCCAGGTACACCTGAGCTGGCGGGTTCAAATCCAGCTCGGACCTGCCAAACAGCAATGATGCCTGCAACCAAAAAAAAAAAAAATGGCCAGGGGTTGTGGCGGGCGCCTATAGTCCCAGCTACTTGGGAGGCAGAGGCAAGAGACTCGCTTGAGCCCAGGAATTGGAGGTTGCTGTGAGCTGTGATGCCATTGCACTCTATTCAGGGTGACAGCTTGAGACTCTGTCTCAAAAAAAAAAAAAAAGCCCCTTAAGGGCAGATAGGTCTCTTGAAAATGCTACTTCAGTAATGTAAGAACATAGTGTGGTTTCTAGATATTTACCCCCAAAAGGAAACAAGGCAGGAAATTTAAGTCTAGAACATCTTGTTACATGGAAAGCAAGGAAGCTATCAAAGATCATCAGGGTTATGTCATAAAGACTCAGGAATAAGCTAAATAAGTTCCTGGTGGACAAACATAAGACAATTGAGTATAAACAAGGATTAATAAGAACAGTGGACTTTTGGGGTAAGTTTGGGCTTTAAAAAAAAATAAGAGGCTCAGTGCCTGTGCCTCAAGTGGCTAAGGCGCCAGCCACATACACCTGAGCTGGTGGGTTCGAATCCAGCCCTGGCCTGCCAAACAACAATGCCGGCTGCAACTAAAAAATAGCTGGGCATTGTGGCAGGTGCTTGTAGTCCCAGCTACTTGGGAGGCGGAGGCAGGAGACTTGCTTGAGTCCAGGAGTTGGAGGTTGCTGTGAGCTGTGATGCCACAGCACTCTACCCAGGGTGATAGCTTGAGGCTCTATCTCAAAAAAAAAAAGACTGAGATTAGGTGTAGTAGCTCACACTGTAATCCTAACACTCTGGGAGGCCAAGGTGGGAGGTTCCCTTGAGCTCAGGAGTTTGAGACCAGCCTGAGCAGGTGCAAGACCCTATCTCTACTAGAAATAGAAAAATAAGCCAGGCATTGTGGTAGGTGTCTATAGTCCCAGTTACTCAGGAAGCTGAAGCAGAAGGATTGCTTGAACCCAGGAGTTTGAGATTGCTGTGAGCTAAGCTGATGCCACCGCACTCTAGCTGGGGGCAACAGAGTGAGACTATATATATATAAATAGTCTTTTAAATATATATATATATTTTAAAGAAAAGAGTAGTGAACTAAAAAAACATGAAATACGTTTAAGTCCTTTGGTCACCTTTAAAGGATGCTAAGAGAACAAACTCATTATTTGAAAACTGGAGAATGGGGAACACTGACCCCATTCCTCTGGAATTTGTGTTTAAAAAAAGAAAGAAAGAAAATTGGTAAATGAAGGGCAACAATCAAGCATTTGATCTGTTGTTCCTAACAGATATATACCCTAAGAAGACTAAATAGTTGAGGGAAAATTTCTTTTTATAGAAGTACTCCAGTTAATAATTGAAGAAGAAATTATAGAATTAAGCATTACCTTACAACTCTTATTGAATGAATAGATCAGGGCCAGGCATGGTGGCTCATGCCTATAATCCTAACACTTGGGAGACCAAGGTGGGTGGATTGCCTGAGCTCATGAGTATGAGACCAGACTGAGCCACAGCAAGACCTCATCTCTAAAACTAGCCAGGCATTGTGGCAGGTGCCTGTAGTCCCAGCTACTTTGGAGGCTGTGGAAAGAGAATTGCTTGAGTAAAGATTTTGAGGTTGCTGTGAGCTGTGACACCATGACACTCTACTGACAGCGACAGAATGAAACTGTCTCCAAAAGAAAAAAAAAAAAAAGAATGAAATAGATTTAGGCAAAGGTCATTAAGGGGTGATAACATACAAAAGGAAAATATCAGAATTCTATGTCTCTTGGTAGAATTTTATACATCTCCTATTAAATAATCTTGCCCCATAGCTATAAGAAAAACTGAATCTTTTTTTTTTTTTTCTTTGAGACAGAGTCTCAAGCTGTCACCCTGGGTTGAGTGCCATGGTGTCACAGCTCACAGCAACTTCCAACTCTTGGGCTTAAGCAATTCTCTTGCCTCAGCCTTCCAAATAGCTGGGACTAAGGCGGCGCCTGTCGCTCATCGAGTAGAGTGCTGGCCCCATATACCGAAGGTGGTGGGTTCAAACGTGGCCTTGGCTGAACTGCAAAACAGAAAAATAGCTGGGCATTGTGGTGGGGGCCTATAGTCCCAGCTACTCGGGAGGCTGAGGCAAGAGAATTGCCTAAGCCCAGGAGTTGGAGGTTGCTGTGAGCTGTGTGACACCACAGCACTCTACCAAGGGCAGTAAAGTGAAAACTCTGTCTCTACCAAAAAAACAAAACAAACAAACAAAAATAGCTGGGACTACAGGTACCTGCCACAATGCCCAGCTTTTTTTGTTGTTGTTTGGCAGGCCCAGGCTGGATTCAAACCCACCAGCTCCAGTGTATTGGTGTATGTGGCTGGCTCCCTAGCCACTGAGCCACAGGCACCGAGTGAGAAAAGCTGAATCTTAATCTGATGCTCAAAAACAATGAGGAAAGACGTGGGCAGAAAAGTTTAGTGAGTACGAGTAAGATTGGCCCTATGTACTGATAATTGTTGAACCTAGTAGATGAATATGGTAGGTTCATCATACTTTTCTCTTTTTTACATTTGAGAATTTCTATATTATAAAAATGTTTTTTCAAAAGCAATACTACTTCCTTCAAAAGACCAAAAACAGCAGATTGCTTAAAGCCAGTTCAAGACTGCAGTACACAATGATCAGATGATTACACAGCCACTGCACTTTAGCCTGGGCAATAGAGAGAGACCCTATTTTTAAAAAAGAAAGAAAAAAAAAGGACTGAAACATATAGGACACTATAATCTGATAACAACAGAGAAAAAATACGTAACTGCAATGAAATCTAAAGTAACCTTTTGATATGACTAAGAGATTACAGAGGAAGTAAATTACCAAAGTGAAAATCCTTCTTTTTTTCTCTTTATATACCTTATATTTCATCTCTAAAAGCTGTAATATTTTATAATATAAGAAATCTGGCATATTTCTGATTTAATAAAACTTGAATACCAAATATGCTAACACACAGTGATTAAAAGTATAAAAGAATTAAATAGGTCAGAAGTAAAAAAACTTAACAAGTAAGACTGTCAGTCAAGATTTGAATCTAGCTTTCTAGACAGTAGTCACTATATCCTAGACACTAGTTAGCTTTTAATTTTTCAAAGACAGAACAATAAAATTGAACCAAAACTTCTTTTGTCAGCTGGCATGGTGGCTCACACCTCTAATGCTAGTGCTTTGGAAGGTTGGGGAGGGAGAACTGCTTGAGACCAGGGGTTCAACACCAGCCTGAGCAACATAGGGAGACCCTATATCTACAAAGAAAAAAACCCAAACTTTTGTCTTCACATGGAATGTAACTACCCATCTCACGACAGACAAAGGACAAAGTTTTAGATCTAGTGCTCAAGTTTCTAGCACTGTGGGCCCTCCAGGTGATAAACTACACATCAATTTCTGCCACCTTTGTATCTACAGGTCCAACTAAGAGACCATTATCCAAACAAAATGCACATATATTTATGGAGAGAGACTTAAGGGTTAGCAGAAGACTATTTCAGGCATTTTTCTAAATGTGCAATACTATGAGTATGCGCAGGATTCACTTATTCACTCAGTATGATGATGCTATTCTTTTTTTTTTTTTTTAAGAGACAGAGTCTCACTTTGTCACCCTCAGTAGAGTACAGTGGCATCACAGCTCACAGCAACCTCCAGCTCTTGGGCTTAGGCGAGTCTCTTGCCTCAGCCTCCTAAGTAGCTAGGACTACAGGCGCCCGCCACAAAGTACAGCTATTTTGTTGTTGTTGTTGCAGTTTGGCTGGGGCTGGGTTTGAACCCGCCACCCTACTCACTAAGCCACAGGCGCCACCTGATGATGCTATTCTTTGAGTATGTGGTCTGAAGCATTTCACTCTGTATAAAAATCAGATGTAAGCACAGCCTATAACCATGGCTTTCAGCCATTAAGTAAACATCCACTTGCTTCCTTCTCTGATTTGTTCTTTCCATCCTGAGTCAATAGATTCCAAATACCAATTTTAAACTGCGTATTTTATAGTTTCTAAAACAAGAATGCCACATCCATTCTAAAATACTCTTGATTTTAAGTTCTTTGTTTTTTGAGACAGAGTCTCACTCTGTTGCCCTGGTGTCAGTCTCCTAGCTCACAGCAACCTCAAACTTGGGATTCAAGCTATCCTCTTGCCTCACCTTCCTGAGTAGCTGGGGCTATAGGAGTTGCACCACCACGCCTGAAAAATGTTTTCTATTTTTTTAGTACAGACAAGGTCTCACTCTTGCTCAGGATGGTCTCAAACTCCTAAGCACAAGTAGTCCACCTCATACTCCTAGAGTGTTACAATTATAGATATCAACCACAGCACCTGGCCAGGATTTTAAGTTATTTTATTGTCAAATCTGTGAAAGACCCAAATGAAGCAGCCCTTGTTTTTGATTGAAGATCCAAATCTCAGGTGCATTTTTGGCTGCTCTCCTCGGTATCTAATGAACCAACAAGTTGTATTTCTTAAAATTGTCCTGACCTCCCTGTTCTGATTGTTAACATAACACTCCAGTCCAGGCCTTACTATAATCTCAGATCTAGACTATAATAGTCTTTCTGCCTCTTTTTCAAGAGAGATCTTCTTTGATTTTTCTAAAGAATTTGGATCATGTAACTCCCTAACTACATAATTTTCATTGGTTTCTAGAGCCCTAGAATAAAGTACAATTCCTTAGCAAAGCAGACAAAAACTCTCCACCATCTAAGCCCAATTGACTTTTCCAATCTTAGCTGCCAAAGTCCTTCTCTCCCACATAGCATCTTCATGCTATTTCTCAAACACACTTTGGCTTTTTTTTTTTTTTTTTGAGACAGAGCCTCGAGCTGTCACCCTGGATAGAGTGCCATGGCATCACAGCTCACAGCAACCTCCAATTCCTGGGCTAAAGCGAGTATCTTGCCTCCGCCTCCCAAATAGCTGGGACTACAGGCGCCCGCCACAATGCCTGGCTATTTTTTGGTTGCAGCCATTATTGTTGCTTGGCGGGCCCGGGCTGGATTCGAACCCGCCAGCTCAGGTATATGTGGCTGGCGCCTTAGCCCATTGAGCCATAGGTGCCGAGCCCACACTTTGGCTTTTTCCACATCTAAAATTTTGTGTAATTTTTCATTCTACAGAAAATACTTCACCCCACCCCCAAACACTATACTAAAATCCTATCCATCTTTCAAGACCAAACTCAAATATACCTTTTCCTTCAAACTTTTCTTGACCACCTAGTCAGAGTGATTTTTTTTCTCCTAAACTTACATAGTCACACCTAACATACATCATCTTGTTTTCTTTTCTTTTTTAAAGACAGGATTTCACTCAGTCACTCAGGCTGGAGTGCAGCTACATGATCTTATCTCACTATAGCCTCAAACTCCAGAGCTCAAGTGATTCTTCTGGTTTAGCCTCCGGAAAAGCTAGGAATACAAGTGACCAGCACCATGCCAGAGTAATCATCATCTTGAATTGCAGTTACTTTTCTATAAATTTTATTTCCCCCACCAGCTCTTGAGAGAAAGGAAAGAAGTTTACCGTTCTCTCTGCACACAGGCAATCATAAGACCCATACAAATCCAGGACAACTTCACTTGGATCTTTAGTTTAACTCACATACATGACAAATGTACTTCTCCTATCCTCTTGGCTTCCACAGAAGGAAGATGTAACTTCAGATTTAGTGGAGGGGGTTTTCTTCATCGAACTACCAAGTTAGTTGTTTATTGTTTCTCTTCTGTTTTGGTTTGTTTGTTTTTTGAAAGCGAGTCTGGCTGTTACCCATTCTAGAGTGCAAAGGGCTCCTTGCAACCTCAAACTCCTGGGCTCTCATGATCCTCCTGCCTCAGCCTGTCAAGTAACTATGACAACAGGAGTGTGTCATTATGTACAGGTTTTTTTCTGTTTTTTGTAGAGACAAGTGGGTCTCACTATGTTGCCCAGGCTGGTCTTAAACTCCTAGTCTCAAGTGATCCTCCTGCCTTGGCCTTCCAAAGTGCTAGATTACAGGCATGAACCCATACAAAGAAGTGATTTTTCAAAATACCTACTTGATATCTTCAATTCCTTCTTCCTCTGCCATAAACTAAATTATTTCTAAGAATGACTGAATTTAATGCAGTGAGTTTGGATGCCATGGTTTGCCTCAGGAGGGATTCTTTGTATTAGGGATTCTTTGTATTAAATTTGGGGTAAAAGATACTCAAGCATGATCCTATCTGCAATGGTATTCTGCCTTCATGAACTCCTAAATTTGGCTCGGCACCCATAGCTCAGTGAGTAGGCTGGTGGGTTCAAGCCCGGCCAGAGCCTGCTAAACAACAATGACAACGGCAACCAAACAAATAGCCAGGCGTTGTGGTGGGTGCCTTTAGTCTGAGCTACTCAGGAGGCTAAGGCAAGAGAATCGCTTAAGCCTAAGAGTTTGAGGTTGCTGTGAGCTATGATGCCAGACACTCTACTGAGGGTGACATGGTGAAACTCTGTCTCAAAGGGGGAAAAAAAAAAACCAAAACTCCTAAGTTTAATTCGCTCAGAGCAAGACATTGATAGTGAAACCACCCTGCATAGGAGACTCTTGAATACTATTCTCAGCAGTTAATTTACTAGTAAACAGATGTTGGCTATTTTCTACTTGCTCCTGGAGACAGGGGCTTTTAGCTATATGGAAATGGGTAGGACTGTGCAACACTATACTCACAGATAGTATAAATCATGTTTCTGCAAGGAACACAAGAACGGCGGGGAAAATTTAGCCCTACTTTTAAAATGGCCTTGGGCAGAACCGTCTATGAATGTCAAAAGGTAATTTTCAAAGATATTAATGTCAAAAATAACTTACATTTGTTTAAACAAATACAGAGATCTAGACACATTATGCAATATATACATATGTACAATCTATGCTATGACTAAAATTATTCTGTAAGCAGATATTTAAGCTTATGTATAGAATTCACAAGTTTGATGTAAGATGTTTCCCAAATACAAAAAAAATGGCTGAAAAGCTAGTGAAATTTGAATTATATATTAAGTTTAGTTAGTAATAATATACCAGTGTTGGTTGCTTAGGTTTGAGGAACACATCAAGGTTATGTAAGACTTTAACAATAAGAACCATAAGGGTTTATAGGTATTCTCTCTGCAAATTTTCCACAAATCTAAAATTATTCCAAAAAAAATTATAAGGAGAACTTATTACAATAGCATACGTTGACTTTTAAGCACTTTAATTGAAAGATTTTCTTTGAATTAAAAAAGCAGTCTGGGGCGGCTCCTGTGGCTCAGCGAGTAGGGCGCCAGCCCCATATACCAAAGGTGGCAGGTTCAAGCCCGGCCTCGGCCGAACTGCAAAACAAAAAAATAGCTGGGCGCTGTGGCGGGCGCCTGTAGTCCCAGCTACTAGGGAGGCTGAGGCAAGAGAATCGCTTAAGCCCAAGAGCTGGAGGTTGCTGTGA